>OY978215.1:34752037-34984537 GCA_963854785.1 Vaccinium vitis-idaea | reverse complement strand
TATTAAATTTGAGGGCGTGACAAAGGCCGACCTGAGGATCGTTGGGCCTCAGGAGATCACAAAGGGAAGGTTATAATTTGCATGTTTGAAAAAAAAATCGGAGGGATGTGGTTATTTTAGGTGGCGATTACCTAAAACGTGGGCAAAGCAAGGTGAAGTGGAGGTTTATGACAAAGATGAACAAAGTCTCGAAGATGGAAGCCATGATGGTGATCTTCGAACTAAGGTTGATATGCTCCAACAACAAGTTCGGTTGATGAAACAAATGCTATGGGTTTGATGTTATGTTTCATTCCAGTGGTGGTCCTCCCATTGGTATTCTAGTATGGCTTTTATAGTGATATTAAGTAATTGCTCTTTTGTGTTTATTAAATATTAGTATGACTTTTGTTATGTAATATAAATTAGGTGCAACTGGGGAATTAACCTTTTATTAGTAGGAATTCTGTAATGTGATAACATTATTATTGCATATTTGCTATCAATGGGAACCTAATTAAATGATTTGTGTGTAAATTTAGGTGGACTGCGTTGGATGTTTTTTGTTGGGGTTAGGAGGTTGCGGTTTTCCAAAATCCTGTTGATACTCTCATTACCTATTTTCCAAGGGGAAAATTTGGCAAAGAGAGTATCGAAGGATTTTGGAGAAACTTATACACCCAACTTAAGACAAGGGTACAAGACTAGCCATAGGATTTCGACAACATTGGGACTTGGCCCTCCTGTCGACGTATTTTGTAACCACCCAATTCTCTTCATCCTCTTTATTTCTACATTTCATGTTAACCAATTTGAAGTCATAAATTCTTTTTTATTAAGTTGCTATATTGATATTTTGCAGGGATGGATCAGTTCATATCCGAGTATGAGCCCATCACAGTCGGTGGCTTCTCAATTATTTAAGGAGCTTATTCTTTGGCCTCTTCAGTGGAGGGCCCTTCGTTTATCTAATGTAATAATGTTTCATAAATTTATTCCATATTATGTGGTGGTATTTGTGACAATGTATAATAATTCATATCTTTTGTATTTTGTGGCCATTGAATACTTGACAACTCCATAACACAATATTAAAAAAATTCCGGCAAAATGAACGGCAAATTTGCAATTCACAAGATATAAGGTATGACAAGTACTTTGACCACGGACAAGAAAGAAAGAAATGCCCATGAGCCACAAAAAAAATTGGTGGAAGGAATAATCGATCTACCAATCAATTGGTCAGTATGAACACCATACCTACAAATCATGGACTCCAGCATAAATTTAATTTTAGGCCTAGATGAATGGTAAGTAAGACCGTTTGGGTGCAGACATGGTAGATGATGTAAGACCCTAACCACATGCTAATTTTGAAACGGGTTTTTGTAATGGTTGGCCAATGGCCAAACAAAAAAAACACACTCCAATATACTCCAACAAACAATAACTTTCAAATTAAAAAAATGCCCTTAAGTTATAAATTTTTGTAAAAAATAAGTACAACACACACTCTAATACACGATTCTCCCTCTGTCTCATAAAGTTTGTCCGGTACGGAGTAAAAGGACTCAAAAAATTAACTTTTGTAAGGAAAAAAATAAATTTTTTTGCTCAAATTAATTTTTTTGTTCAATTATTTTTTGGAAAAAAATTAATTTTTTTTTTGAGACCTTGGACTCCATGCCGGACAACCTTTATGGGACGAAGGGACTAGTATTTATGATTTCCATCCAACCAACTGCTTTTGTTAGTTGAGGGCACCTTTTTTACCATTTGGGTGGCCACATGGTAAGCATGTTCCAACGAATTTATTTTTGTCCTTTAACTTTGAAAAAAAATTGCTTTCTGACATTCTCCCTCCGTTCCAAAATAAGTGTCCACTACGTAATTATGTGTCTTTTTCAAATTAACAAATTAAGTACTTCAGTGTATCATTTTTAAAACTTTTTGACACCCGAATTAATTTTTTCATTTCAAAAATTACACATATCCTGAGCGATAAGTAGAAAATATTATATATGTATGTATTTTTTTTGCATGGCGAAAAAGTAATATTTCATTAATGATAATAAAATATTACAAGAAGAACCCAAACAAAAACATCATCGTAGTTGGCGAGAAGCCAAACCACAAAGATGCTCAAAACCTCACCCCCAATGCCATCCAACATCAATCTAGCTCTACAAGCCAAATAGTAAGTTCCTCATGCGAACACCACAACACCTTCTGTTTACTCTGAAAAATTTGAGGCGATCCGCAAAAAAATTACGCTCCTTTACTTTCAATGTATTTATTGTCCTTCGACACCTTTTAGCATGCTTCTTAGGAAAACCATCTTTTAACTCCTCTAGCAACACGCCTTTGATTTGCCTCTTTCCACCTACTACCTCCCTTCCAATATCATGCCTCGCAACTACTTTATCCGAGCTTGCCTCTCCAATATTCAAAAAAGAATGACCCACCAACTCCTTCTTAAACACCGTCTCTTCCCCTTTTAAATCTACATCAGCCATCACATTCTTATCATTTACTTCGATCTTCCTCACATTCGCACCGTTGTCCCAGTGAAAATTACGCCTAACGAATTCTTGCTTTTCAACTTTGGAACCAAATGGAGAGCTAGCCTCACATTTTGCTGCGCCTAATGAAGGACTAGAATCCCTAAAATGTGCAGGAATAGGCCCTAACCCGATATTTAATTTTCCTACCGCATCCCTTTCCAAAGCATCCCTTTTCAAAACATCCAAATGATCAATAGTTGGCAATTTTTTATCTTTGACCTTCCATGTACTCAAACCCCTTTTCAAAACATTTAAATGATTGACAGCTGGTAACTTTTTCTCTTTGACCTTCCATGTACTCAAATGAGTTGTATCCCAATATTTTTTCTCCCATTTGAAATTCAAACAGTCTTGGGAGAAAATACCAATACCTCGGGAGCTACCATTTACATCCTCACGCGCACGCTGAATATGGAGCTTACGCGCCTCCATCTCTTCCGCATGAGCCGCCTCTGACATAGCAACCTTACATTTCATGGAAACTTGACGATCATGATTCGTCCGAAAGGTCTTCCTCGCACCGGAGATAGTTGAAATAGGAATTGCAAATCTCCACAGTCCCAAATCGACCTTGACTGAAGCCGTAGTCTTGCCCATCGAATCACCAAAACATTGTGCTAAGCTCTGTTGAAAACTGTCCATTACATCTCTGAATTTCAACCATGGCACTTCCATAATATTGCATTGTTTAGAACTGCATCCCATTGTCAATTTGTCCGTACTAACCCGATCACCATTATCACAATGCTTTAGATCTATTTCGGCCAAAGCTTTTTGCAAGCCAAACCACCCCTTTTCTTGGCCCTCTTCTGGAATGCGGATGATATTGTTCTCTGTTTGCTCACGGACTTTAATTTCAATGAAACAACCCCAAACGTTTTGTTCCCGTGAGACTTCTACAGCTCTCGCCTTACTGCATAATTTGCCCAAAAACAGAGCACCTCCTGATTTATCCGATGCCTCTTGCAGCTTTTTACGTACCCATACAACCTCATATCCCTTCAGCGTCACCCGTCGCCGGAACTTCCGACCATACTCTTCCATTGTTACCAAACGCAATGAATCAACTCCTTCATCTACCAAACCAAACTTTTTCAATCCTACCTGGAGAGAAAATTTTCTTTGCTTTCCTGCCTCCACCATGTTTTCTTTAGAAAGGAATCCTTAAACCGAAACGAGATTACAAATTGCAAATCGTATCCAACTGATTGGAAAACCCAAAACAAAATCCCCAAACCAAAAAATACAGATTGAAAAACCCCTAAATCACAAACCTGAACTCCAAACCCCACCGGATACGCCTTGAAGCAACCCTAATCACCTAGCTAATAGCGAGAGGAAGTGTAGGAGGGAGAGAAGGTCCATTCTAATGGGGGTGGGGGAGGCGAAGCAAGGAGGAGGAGCCGCCTCCCCCAAGAAGTTCACTCTCTCCCTCTCTCTCTAGAGCGAATTCACATTCTATCTCTCGTTGACAAATTCGTTTTCTTTTCGCATTGAAACAACAATTCTAGTTCCTATATATATATATATATGTATGCATGTATGTATTATGTCTCTCCCTCTCTCTCTAGAGCGAATTCACATTCTATCTCTCGTTGACAAATTCGTTTTCTTTTCATATTTCAACACCACTTTAACAATGACTTTGGGAGGTCATTAAAGTATCAGCAGGATTTTGGACCTATCACATCCAATACCCCCGGCACACGTAAGCATTATTAACTTATTTCCAACGAAGTCCGCTTATTTATCTAACACGTGTATTCATTCTGACTTGTAATCGAATTTTTACACGGCCGATGCAAGCTACGTCGGGGTCGCCGAGCATGTTTGAAGTCCTCTCTCGCACCCATTAGGACCCGGACTTCGCTGGTTTCGAGTCCGAATGGATACAAGTATCCCAGTTTGGTTCATTGAAGACCTGTGAAGTCTGATACTAGTGGGGTGAGTCCGAACATGAAGCGGACTTCGATGGAGTCAATATTCCATTTAATGAATAATATATATATATATATACACAAAACTTCACCTCCAAACTTCCGGATTTTTTTAAAATCCGGACCTCCACCTTCCCAATTTTTTTTTGAAAATTCGAACCGTTAGATGTGTTTAAAAGGTGTTTTCAAGGTCCAACGCGAAGATTTGGCAAAAAAAAATACCCGGAAGGGCTTGATCGGAGCAGTTTTTCATAAAAATGCAAATATAGCGTTTTTATGAAAAACTGCTCCGATCAAGCCCTTCCGGGTAATTTTTTTTGCCAAATCTTCGCGGTGGACCTTAAAAACACGTTTTAAACACATCTAACGGTTCGGATCGTCGAAATTTGGTCCGGAAAGTGAAGTCCGGACGGTAGGTCCGTAAATAGTGGTTTGGATAGGAAGGGGACTCTCTCTCTCACTCTCTCTCTCTCTCTCCATATATATATATATATATATTCCATATTTAGAAACTTAATTCCATATCAGTTTATTGGTAGAGAGGCAAGACTATTTTTACTGTCCACTCATTTAAGCACAAGTAGTACCACCAAGATAGTTACCTATCTTTACCGGAAGAACAAAAAAAAAATTAAAAAACCACTTAAAAAATCCCCATCACTACCGCATGGTGTAATCACCAAACCCAATAAGTAGCAAGTTGTTGACTTGAGTTACAGTTCAACATTACAAAAGTACCATTTTTAATCCAAGGAAATCATCATTGAAACAACAAAAGTCTTGTACCGGCAGCAAAACACCAACCAAACTAATCACATGTTACTCTCCATACTCCTGCAACAGCAGCAAATAAAAATGAGTGTATCGAGTACTAATGGGTAAATGCAAAATGTGAAGAAGGGATTAGAATCGATTCTCCAATCGATTTAATCAAATTTGCAAGGGAACATAGCAACTAAAATGCAAGGGAATATTACGTACCATAAAACTAATCATCTTCGTCCTCGTCATCGCCCTCACTTTGACTTTGACTTTCATCGTCATCCTGAGGTTCACTTTCCTGATCACCACCATCACTTTCATCACCATGAGTTTCATTTTCCTCCTCTTTCTGATCATCAACATCACTTTCATCATCATCCTTGATTGCCTTGGAGGATTCCACACCATTGCCCTTCTCGATGCCTAGTTTTTTCTCAATCCTCGTCATTCTTTGAACCATATCCAATTGACTTTTCTCCAATCTAACCTGTCTTTTCTTGATATCCAGCAACAAATCAAAGGCATCGCTTATGTTCTCATGAATAGAAAGTAGGAGGTCATTGTTCCCTTCCACCGTTGCGAGATTGGGGCATTTACTAACCCGATGCAACTTACTCTGCCCTTCGGACTTCCCAAGTGTTGCATGCCCTAATGGACTCTTTTGGACGAGCCAATCATCATTTGGATCAACAGCAACCTCGTACTCATTCAACATAAGATTAGTCAACAATACTCCAAGGGGAAGCGAGGAAACTAAATTTGTGTTGCAATATGCCGCATAAATACAACAAAACCACAATAGGGCTATATCCAGCGGTGTTCCATTGTATATTGCAAATATCATGTGAGCCTGCTCCTTATTTAGATTGCGATGTGGGGGTTTCGGGTTCACATTCCACCAAAATAGATGGTGGAGAAACTCGAAGTCTCGCTCCAAGTCCCGCCAGTAAATGATGTTTCTCTCATTTGGTTCGCAACCCGGTTTTAAGATCGTCGGTCATACTTCCTTCCAAGCAGGCTTCTTCTCACCCTTGCTAAAGGGGAAGTGTGGTTCATTCGGTAATGGTCGATTGAACTTCCCAAACTTAGCAAGGGCATCCGGAGTCACAACAATCCTAACCCCGCGCACAACTGTCACGCCCTCAAATTTAATAAACCAAATACCAATAAAATCCACGTAGGATAAATCGAAAGTTATACATTTCACCGTTGAAAGGTCAAAGTCAAAGTACACCGGGTTTCTACAAGAGGTACCCGTACCCATGCATAAGTAATGAATAGTTAAGAGTTATTACATAAACCAAGTTGTGTCAAAAGATTGAAGGGATTAGAGTTACAAGATCATCTCTCAAAATATATTAACGATAGAGAGGATAAAATAACTTCATGTCAAATGAGCTTCATGATATGCATCCACATGCCAAGCATTCCAATCACGTGCCTTGCCGAGTACCTGAAAATGATAGGTTGAGCTCACTAGCCCAGTAGGAAACTTTTCTACCAACGCTAAGGGTATAAAAGATGAAACATGCACATGGAAGTGTGATACACATGAATGAATAAGCTAAAATAGACCAAACTAGGTCGACTTGATGAGAGAATATCCAATAGATGCCCCAAAGATCGAATCAAACCCAAGTGTCTATAGAATTCCTCGTAAACGTTACGTGTCATGTCGTAGGTTCAATCATTTCCAAAACATTGTCATTTTCATAAAACATTTCATTTTTCACATCTCCTCAAATAACCACTTATTTAAATAGGGAATGAATCCCTCTGCCGGATTCGTGGGCTCCAAACACCCCTGCCGGATTTCGTGGGCTCCGAACACCCATGGCTAGGGACGCACCAAATGGTGGCCCTAGAGTAAGCAAATTATCCTTTTCAAAAGTTTATCAAACAATCAAGTGTCCAAAAACATCCATGTAATTTATTTAGTTCGAAAGCTCGTAGTGTGTCGGTTGTGGCAAAGTTAATATGTGTCCAAGAACGTGAGAGATCATAACAAAACATCTTTCATACCACGATAGGCTACAAAAGCTTAGAAGTCGATTTGTGAAGCTTAGGAAAGACCAATAAAGGCCCGGCGCAAAGAAACATGAAAATGGAGTTATGAACCTCGAGAAAACCCGACACCTTGATAGGAAAAAGCACATTTCTCTCAAAATACAAGGGCTATGAATATGAGACCAATTGGGTTTGAAAGTAGACTCATAGAGCTTTCCAACGGTTCAAGAATCACCTCAAACGGAGTTCGGACGAAGCCGGGGCGTGCCCGCAAAGTTGGGTCAAAATCTGCCTTAAGCAGTCGGGTATCGATACACAAGAAAAGATGTATCGATACCGGGTCACTAAAATCTTTACAGAAACGCTGGGTATCGATACCCATGAAAGGGGTATCGATACAAAGGCCATCTCGAGCAAAATTTTCAGATTTTCAGATTTTTCCAAAATGGAGGGGGTTTCAACCCAAGCCAAAAATTGAGGTTCCAAACAACAACTACTCATAGGAGAGGGATATATCAACAACTAATTCATGATTTTACCAACTAAACATGTAAAACCCAAACTCAATCAAAACCAAGCTCATTTCCATGGTGACAACAAGTTTAACAAGAAATTGGGAACAAGAACAC
Source organism: Vaccinium vitis-idaea (assembly GCA_963854785.1). Classification (NCBI taxonomy): domain Eukaryota; kingdom Viridiplantae; phylum Streptophyta; class Magnoliopsida; order Ericales; family Ericaceae; genus Vaccinium; species Vaccinium vitis-idaea. Next base: position 34,976,659 of record OY978215.1, on the reverse strand, counting down.
CAACAATGCAATCATTCAACAAATATACACTTAGAGGAGGTAGAAGATTGTTCCCTACCTCAAGGAGTTGCTCCAAGTCAACCCAAAAACGAATTTCTAGATCCCCAATTTGAGCAATCCCGTTTTTGGTCCTCCCGGTGCGAAAAGATGGTACTCCGAGCTCCCAAACACGCGTAGATGATGACTCTTTGGTCAATTTGTGAAGAAGTTTGATGAGGAGGGAGTAATTTGAGCTCAAAGGAACAAAAATGGAGGAGAGAGGAGGAGGGGCTGATTTTTGGGAGAAGAAGAGAATGATTTTTGGGCTCAAAAATTAGCCACACATATATATATACACACCACTAATTGCACTAGCACCCCTAACATTCCAATGTGTTCCAAAGACACCCCAAATGCAATCACCAACTCATATTGACCCCATATCACACTATTTACATTTCCTCACATTTCCCCAACATTATTTCCGGAAAATTATTTAAAAACACGAGTCCTTACATAACGTTCGTCAGTCTCTCCTTAACAATGTCAACTGTAGATCTGTCAATCCCGGTGAAAAACTCCCGAACAAGGGACAAATTGGCACTTCCCTCAATTGTACAAATGGGTTCCAATCTACTTGTCGACACGTGTGGGATCTGTGAGTCAGTCAATTCTCATATCGCCAATCTCTCACATATAACTGGACGAGTAGCATAGGAACCTAGGTGCCTGCTGACATTTTAATTCCTTCCATTATGTTTTTGTGTAAGCTAGTCCTAGTCTCATTGGATTCATTCGATAACACAGGGACATCGTTAGATTGAACTTGGCTTTTTTATTTACGGGTTTGGGTCGATGCCTTGGGCTTCCTTATTTCGTGTCTTGATGACGGGGTTCATGATCTGCGATGACATGGGAACATCCTTAATTACATGCAGCTTGCCTTTTCGAGTTATAGGTTTGGGTCACCTCAGCCTTCCTTTTACGCGCACTACTAGAAAATGTGCTATTGGTGTCAACATATTTGCTTCAGCAAAAATTACTGTCGCAAAAAGCTATTTTATTGTGACAGCAGTAGATCCCCGTCTCAAAAAGTATCAACTTACGTCAGCCACATCCCGTCACAAAAAATTAGTGGCAAATAGGTAATTTTTGCGACAGCAAAATGTACCCCGGACGCAAATACATACCCAAACTGGCGGGGAGACAAAAAAAAAGGTTCCAAATTTCGTTCTTATTTTTGGGGGTAAAATTTGAGTTGTTTCGTTTTTCCCTGAAAACTAGATTGCCCCCAAAACCAAATCACTTGTGGCCCCCTAAACCAAAATCTCTCTGTCTTCCTCTAATGCGTTTTCCTCTTGCCCTAAATATGGTTCTTCCAGTCGCCGCCGCTAATCCACTCCTCTAAATCGAACAGGTAAGGCTCTCTCTCTCTCTCTCTCTCTCTCTCTCTCTCTCTCTTCCCGTCTATATCTCTTTTTGCTGTTGTTGATGGGCTATTTAGATCCTTAAACATGATCTGTTGGGGTCTAGTAGATAAACACTCCTGGAGTGAATCAATTTTAAGGTGCATGTGAGTTTTAATTTTGCGATGTGCATGATTGGGATTTATGTTTCGGATGTTCGATAAGTCGGTTGATTTGCAGAAAATTTTCAGATTTTTTCTTCGTTTGATATGTAGATCTGGATTACCCTGGGCAGTTGATCTTGGTATCATGGCTGAATAGAAGAACAAGGGAACATCAATTTGCCGTTGCAACCTATTTGCGTCCGCTGAATAGAAGAACAAGGGAACGACGCAAATCTCTCTCTCTCTCTCTCTATCTCTCTCTCTCTCTCTCTCTCTCTCTCTTATCCTCTGATGCCTTTTCCTTTTGCCTCACTTCTTCTCTCTCTAGTAGTATGCTTCTGTAGGTTTTCAGTCTTTATTGCTATTTCTCACATTTATGCTACTTTTATTATGCTACCCAACTTTGTTGGGATGGAGCACAAGAGTTCATTATAATTCTTTCCCCTGACAAAGGAGTATTAATTTTTTGTTGCTGAGATTGAACCCGTGGCCAAAAAATTTAGTAATCCACCAAGAAGAAAAAAGAAGGCTAAATGTCAACAAGTGGTGCGGTCAGGTAGAATACAAATGAAAGAAACGAAACATTTTATTTTATCAAAAGAAGCAAAACAGGTGACATGTCCTGTGAAAAATTTGAGCTCTCCATATAGAACAAGCAATATGGGATGAAGGGATACGTGATTTATGTCCAGTTTTATTCTTCTTGGTGACAAAACATGTCAATGCAGTATTTAGCTACCTTAGAGTTTCTATATATATTTATAGTGTTAAGCGTCTTGAACATATGTCCTCAGTAGATAAACCCTGCACTGTCTTCATCCACAAAAAGATTATCCTTTTGTGTTTATTCCTCCGGATGTGATGACTGTATATGATTTTGTTATGAATTGTTGTTATTGTTCTGGTCTATGTGTAGGTAAAGCTTTTTGTGTGTGGCTCTTGCGGAGAAGGGAGTATTCGTTACAAAGTTGTGGATTTCTCTGAAGAGAGGGGAAAGTAAGTTTTAGCCCTTGTTGAAAATGAGATTGCCAAGTTCCATTCAAAGTTGGAATTTCCATCTGCTGTGTTTATATGATGTGACGTAACAAATACAAGTATGCTAATTGTCCTGTTCATGAGTTGGAAATAATTGGATTACCTGTTTTGTTTGAGAATTTTGAGATATTCAGGGTATCAGCATACTCCAAACATTTGATATTAAATATAAGGCAAACTATGTGCATTATAGGGAAAAAAAACCCATAGGCATTATGATTGGTGACTTCTTGTCTTATGAATTACTCAAAGTTAGCATCTCTAGAAATGACACCTGGTGCAATTGCTTCAGTTAGAGAGTGTCCTTTGTTCAATGTACAGCTATGGAGATTGCATTCAGGCATTCAAGGAAGTGAAATCGATAAATAAGTAAAAAGGAAATTTGGCTTAAGGAAATGGAATGAGTTTCTTGTTTAATTCTCGTAGCATCTTACTCATACTACCATCCATCGACATTTACTATAACCTTGGTCAATGCAACATCATCAGGATGACAATTCCTGTCTTAGTTCAAAACTTTTCACGTGTAAGTAACAAAGATGTTGGAATTTTGATCTTGCTTTGTAGTTCATCGATTTCACAAGCGGTAGTAGATCAAAGAACTTGCTTCCAACTTATTTTGTGGCCTGAAAATAATGGACCTTATACACATCCAACGCACACCACATTAGGACCATATTTTGTTTTGTAAACAAAAGTTTCAAGTAATTTGAGAGATGTCATTTTGATGTTTACTTTCTATATTTTTGGAGATCTTTCAACTATGACTTGTTTGATATGTACCATTTGTGTCCCTACACACATATAATGTAAATGTTCATCTACAGGAGTAATCAAGGCAGGTTTCATCCACAATGGCAGCTTTCTCCAATCTTACCATTGGCTTTCTGTCAAGGCTTTTGCTTTCACTTGTGTCACCTGAAAACAACCCATTGTTCAAACCAGGTAAATATATTTTGCTTTTGATTTTGTTAATATATCGATCAAGACCTCTATAACTAGCCATTCAAATGTCTACTGCAACTTTACAAAAATTAAAGATTTATAGAGCAAACCCAATCCAGTTTAATAGAAGGAAATATGATGATTTGGTCTTGTTTTTTTGTCTTGGTGTACCTGAGTTGCCTTAAACTGCAACTTGAATTCAATTTTTTTTTCTCTTGGTGTACCTAAGTTGCAGTTTCTCCTAATAACATTTTCTTTATTTGCTGGCTTTTTCTGTTCAACGTCAGATTTCTGAGCTGCAATTTAGGTAAGCCCATGCATTTGTGCTTTGCTTCTATTGAGTACTTGGCAGATTTGTCTTGGTTCCACCGTTATTTTTTCCTCAGGTCACACTTTACAAACGCATTGTTGATCTCTCTGGTAGTACCAACGTGATTCTTCCTGTCCCTATATGTTTAGCATTTCTAATACTCAATTTGTTAGACTATCATTTGCTGCTTGACTCTTTTATAGACTCACGACCTTGATTTGCCAGTTGCCATCCATTTATCATCTGTCCATGCAATTGGAAGGAAATTGGGACAAATTGGCAGCCCAGAACTGTAACTGTTTTCAGGAAAAAAAAAAAGGAAAAAAGGGGGGGGGAAAAAAAACTAGAACTGTATCTGGTGGGTCATGAATAAAAGATAGAACTATTAGTCGTCCCTTCAAGTCTGACTTATTTGTTAAAGTGTTTTATTGTCGTTTTGTTCTGATGCACTTGTTGTGAACATTTCTATGACAGTTCTTCCTAGAGTTGATGAAAGTGCCACGAGTATAGTCTAAGCTAAGAGTATTCTCATTCGAAATACAGTTCCGCACCCAGGTTAGAGCAATGTATCTCATTGTCTTTTTTTAACTTTTCTTTGTCATTACTGATCTGGTTTTCTTCTTGCATTTTTGTCAGGTTTCTGAACTTGGAAATAATTTGAATGTCGTAAACTCTGTAGCTGATTAAGTAAGACTTTTTTTTCGCTTTACTTTCTGCTGTGATGGAAAAGATGTACCTTTAAAGGTAATCTTTGCTTAACCACCTCGATTAATTTTTCCACCAGATCAGGAATTCAGCCAAATTGAAAAGAGTTATGCAAACTATTCTATCACTGGGGATTGCCTTGAACCATCGAACTGCAAGAGGTGAGTAAAAGAGTTTCTTTTGCTCTTTTACTATCCAGTTTCAATATTTTTATTCTGTGGTTTGGCGTTTTCTATTGTTAATAGTTTTTTGGAGGTGGCAGTTCAATGAAATCTAAAGTTAACGCTTAACAGGTATGAATGTGATTTTGGCTTGTACAGTTAACCAGAAACTGTTGGCTGCTTTGTTGCTTGGCAGTCTTGTGATTTATGTCATGATAAAATTTTGTTCTTCCATGTGATTTTGGTTTAGGGTTTAATTATTCTTGTATATCTTCTTTTTCAGGTGTTTGTCAAGGACTAAAGCGAGTATCGATCGAGAAGCTGGAATATTTTTGGGTTCCGTTTATTTTGCACTATTGTAGGAATATGTCTTTAACTAATTAAACCAAGGTTTCTACTTTGTTTGACATACTATTATTGGCATGACCAACTTTAGCTTTTCTTTCCTAAACATGTTATTTGAACAATGTTATTTGGATATCTCCTTTTGGAGCTGAATGAATGGATCAATTAATGGATGTAATTAGTTTTTGAATGAAAGAACTCCTGTATGAGAATGAATGAGGACATGTTTTGGATGGCTGGTGGTTGTTTTCTATACCCAAGAAACTATAAATGCAGCTTAGTATGTGTAATTTGGGGGGGGAAAAAAATAGAGCCAGCACAATTGATCCCAGGTTGTTTAGATGTTCTCTTTTTTGTGACGGCAGCAACTCAGATGCAAAAACATGAGTTATATGCTAGGGCTATTTGCGACGGCAAAGCCACCCGATGCTAATAATTATATATTTTTTTAATCCTTTTGAGTCAAGATCACCACCGACGCAAAAAAGAATCTTGGCCGTCGCAATTACTTTGCGACGGCTCTTGCCGACGCAAAAGACTTTTTGAGACCCCACCAACGACGTCCCCCATTTTGCCGTCGCATGGCCGTCGCAAAAGACTATTAGCGTCGGCCTTGTTACATTTTGCGACGGGGGGCCCTTGACGCAAAAACCCTTTTCTCTAGTAGTGGCGTGTTCATGACGGACCACGTGCACCTCAAATAAGTTAATAACCACAATTATAAGTTAATGGTAATTGACAATGAATTGAATAAACCACATCCATCAATCTATGTAGGGGAAATCAACAATTGAAGCTGATCACTGTCAGTTCATCACGCTGATTAGTTGGTCAATCTATTAAAATCAGGGTTTCTACAGTTGATAAATTTACAAAGATATCCCTAGCCATGCTATATCACATAGATAGTATGTATCACATTAATGATGAACACGTTAACAATTTGGCCTCACACATTAACATACCATGGCCTTTACATGAAAACCAAATTTGAAATTTGAAAAAAAAAACCATTCTGTTTTGTTATATAGATGTCACTTCATCATTCTGATCAGTTAGTCAATCGATTAACAACAGGGTTTCTAGAGGTAGATAAATTTACAAAGATATCACTAACCATGCTATATCACATAGATAGTATGTATCACATTAATGATGAAGACATTAACAATTTGGCCTCTCACATATAACATGCCATGGCCTTTACATGAAAACCTAACTTGAAATTGGGGAAAAAAAAAACCATTTTGTTTTGTTATATAGATGTCACTTCATCATTCTGATCAGTTGGTCAATCGATTAACAATAGGGTTTCTAGAGGTAGATCTCGTTTATATATTTCGTACGAACCAAATCTGGAATACACAAGCATTGAAACACAAATGTGACAATGTACTTTACTGTTCACAATATCATATCCAAGAATCATCTTAAACCCATATGCGAAAAAGAAACAAATTACAAGGTTCAAAATATTAAATGAAATTCAAATTCAACCTTACAAAATTTGTTTTTTAATTAAAAAAAAGGACATCCAACCAAGCGATTACTCCTTTGATTTGAACTTCAGACATGTACACTTGTCGTGACCTATGCTCTGGCACACCCGACACTTCCTGGCCTTTCGAGTTCCTTTATTTTCAGCGTTATTCCCAGGGTTTCCTTTTGTCTTAACTAACATTGGATCTCCCACGCCAAATAGACTACCTACAGAACTTGGTTCCCCCCATCTAATGTACGCAGCTTCTTTACCTTCTCCCAACGGTTTCTCATCCAAGATATCATTTCATGAGAGACTTGCCTAACATGTTGAAATGACTCATGCATATGCGATGCATAGAATGACGTCAAGTTATAACCCGAACTCAATATTCCATACCGTGCCATCTTTCGCGGTCGTTGTAAGTCTCCAACACCCAACTATTTATCTCTAATTGGTAGTGTGACACCACTTGAGACCACATTGCTTCGAATTCTTCCGCATGATATTCCATAAGCATCAGTCTTGTAAAGTCGGAGACAAATTCAGATATGTGGACATTTTTACAAGCATTTCGCTCCAAATGCCACGTACATAGATGATGCCTCGCACATGGAAATATGTTTTCTAATGGCATATTGCGAATTTCCAAATCCCCTTCAGTGATAACAGATATCGGTTTTTTACCATCCATAGCCTCCACAAACGTCGATAGAACCCATTTATACGTTTCATCGGTCTCACTTGCCAACAAGGCACAACCAAATATAGTGGTTGTAAAATGATTACTAACACCCGCCAATATGACAAATGGCTTCTTGTAAGAATTGGTTCGATAGTTTGTGTCAAACACCAACTCATCCCCGAATGCAGCATAATCCATCCGTGACCTCCCATATATCCAAAATAGTGCCTCCAACCGGTCATTATCATCAACGGTGTACTAGAAAAAAAATATGGGATCGTTCTTCCCTTTACCAGAAAGATACCCCAATGCATCCTCAACGTCCCCATCGTTAAGTGCTGCTCTGCGCTCCCTATATAGTTTATTGCGCAAATCTCGGCTTGTGTACCCCGCATTCTGAAAAACCCCTGACTGACATGTCACAAAGTCCATAATCTGACTTTGATTCATGCCTACATTTTGTATGGCGTTTGCCTGAGCATGGTCCGCACTTTACACATCTGTGCGATCGTAAAAATGGAACACAATGTGGGGTTGCTAAGGCATGATGACGGAGACTCACAAAGTCCGTAACAATGTACATTGCAGTTTGCCTCTCATAACGGACATGGAATTTCGCACCACAATCCATTCTCATTTCAACCCTATGACGTCTAGTCCGATTTTCCAATTGTAAGTATTGCTTATGTCTTTTACCTTGCTTCAAACAAACCCAAACCCTAAACCTTACCTTCGGATCATTATCCTTTAGGGGTTTACTTTTACATTTGAATTGTAGAAAAAATGTGCTTCATCCTCCGTATGAAATTTCATTTGCATAATTTCACCGTCAGTGACCCTTTCCAAAATGTCATCTTCTGCAATCGATTGTACCCCTTGCCTTTCCATATTCCCATTGACATTGTTATCGACGAATGTGTACCTATCTGCATTCCTAGGGGGAGACTCAGATTGTGATTCAGATTCGTTAGAATCCATCTTCGCACCAAATCCTTTGGCCCTACTACTAGGACTCTCCATCACCCCTACATAATAAACCAACTTCATCTCAAATTTTGTTCAACTATACAATTAGTAAGTAACATAGCAATACTTATATGTTATATAATGATATAATAGACAAATCTGGAAATACACAAACTATTTTCTCCAATATGGCTGACTTCGATACAAGACACTAACACTACAGTACAACTCTCTACAATTCCCATCCCCCCAATCTTTTAAGTTAGGCTTATCTCTCCTTGTCATTTCTCTTTTCCGATAACTCATACCACTTTCAATTCTATTTCAAGTCATCGTCAAAAAATTTCAAATTAAAGTTTAGCAAAGATAAGATAATAAGCACGTGCCTTGACATTATTTTAATGCATAGTTGAGTCTCGCATCGAGATCACACATCCAAAAAATGGATCAGAAGTGTTGGAGAGTAACTATTTAGCAGACTAAGAAATAATTTATGAGAGAGAGAGAGAGAGAGAGAGAGAGAGAGAGAGAGATGAACGAAGTAATCCAGAGCCCAAAAACTGCCCAACTCTAGCTCTTGCCCTAAACCCTGACAATGGTATCTACACTCACTCGTTTGCTATCAAGGCATTGTAGCGGGGAAACTCGGATACGCTAAAAATCACTTTCATAACCTTAAAAAAGTTAGACACCAAACTAGTGTGTGCTGCCACAAAATATGAAATGTTGGTAAGCAACCCCAAGGTTTTTTTTTGGGTAAGCAACCCCAAGTTAGATTGAGACCAGACTTAACACTACACACATTACTGTTAGAGCACTACATCAAAACAAATGAAAATCCCAAAATTTCTAGCCGCCTCGGAAGTCAATTAGATAAACAAGGTGACCAGTCAACCTTGACAGGAACGGAGCCTTTCACAGAGCTGACAATATTCGTTTTGGGACTGAAGGGCTAAGCTCATTTATACATGAGCTACCGCATGCCCATGCCCGTGCCTGAAGGCACTTGAGCAATCGATGCACGCAAATCAATATACCAAAATATGAAAAATTTCAATTATAGCAGGAAGAGTTGGTTGTCAAATACAATGTGTGGCTAAGTTTACTCATACTTAGAGCCAATATTAAGCAATCAAAAGGTTTTACATCATCCAATTTCCGAAATTTAAATTTAAAAAATCCAAATTTCAACAATCCATATCTCGATTATGTAAAATGCAAGTCGAAATGTGCTCATAAAGCACCAGTGCTGGGTGCCACCCACTCGAGCAAATAATTTCCCATAGAAAAATACACACAAAGTGAACATCATTGTTGATAATAAAAAAAAATCAAAGTTCTTAAACTTAAAAAAAACTACAACTAAAGTAGCCCAACAAACAGTAGCCTTCACAATGGTACAAAAGAAAAATACGGCATTGAGAGAGAGCCCAGTATTGATTTACCTGATAATTAACTGAAGAGAAACCTTTGCTATTGTCACTTAAGGGCCAACCACTCGAGCAACTGATTTCCCACCGCTGAAATACAGTTACAAATACACTGCATTGAGTAAATCAGAGACCAAAGGCATGGAAATACAGATACACTGCGACATTGAAAAAGATGATCCATTGATGCATTCAAGTGCTATATCACATTTACAACACATTGGCAATCCACAGAATTGAAACTATAGATATATGCAAATTATGAATGGTGGTTGGGTTTGATACCACAAATTGCGATACCCACATCCCAATGCAATTATATCATCACTTGTGTTGTGGTAGGTCCTTTAAGGTAAAGGACTATTGCATAGCAAAAAGGCTCTGATTTTTGCTAGTGAAGAGCGGATTTTGAGAGAAAGACAGGGAGGTTGGGAAGATAGGTTGTATATTTCCACTTGTTGTGGCAATTGTGTGCACTAAGTAGTTGCAGAGCACTGCAACAGTGTGAGCCCCAATGCCGTACTACCATTTTTTACATACAGATATACAAGAGATGTACCGAACCCCCAAGCTTCTTTGTTGTCCTTTACGCAAAAAAAGATTTCATTGAAGCATTTTATCGAACACATGGGATGCATTCTAGCGTTAAGCTTTTTCATGTTGCCCTTAACCAAACAAAAAACAACTGTAAACCCTAAACCGAAATTGAAACAGGTGTCAAGGTTTTCCATTCCTAATCAGACAGAGAAACAGATAAGAGAAAGGAACAAATTATTATTCACACACACAGAGACTTACAGAATCTATGGATGTTCTAGGAGATTGAGGATTGATTTTGCCTTCATCTATGGACGTCTGAGAGAGAGAGCGGAGTGGGCGGCGGCTGTTGCAGCAATGGTTGATCGATTTTGGGCACTAGGGTTAGGTGCTCATCGATTTGATTGAACGTTGTTCATAATGACGGAGAGAAACGAATTTAGGTTCCATTTAGGGTTTTTTTTATAGCGAGAGAGGGCGGTAGAGAGACTGATGGATTGTAGGGGAAGGGAATGAACTGCGGAGAGAGAAAGGAGCGGGGGACAAAAGGTAAATTAACCTTCGGTAAAAAAAGAAAAAGAAAAAATAAGGTAAAGTAACCATGGTTAGCTGTGAGTTGTTTTTTTTTTTCCACTTCCTTTTAAGGGTAACCGGCTAGAGGGGTAGCCTTTTTTATTTTAAAATTCAATGGCTATGATTGGTTGGCCAAGATCCAAGGGCTATAAAGAGGGGGGGATATGGTGTCCCCCAGACAAGGGGGGAGATATGGAAGGACTCTCCATGCCAATATTATCAAAAACAGAGATAGGCAAAAAAGAAAGGCAGAGACAAGATACCAGAACACAAAATCACCACAATATTTGTCACACTCCAATAGCATATTCCTTCTTGTTTGTCTAACACCACAATTGTTTCTGCCACTATATATGTACCAAAAGATCACGAATCTGCCCCAGCAAGATTCACTTTCAAAACAATTCAAACACTTTAAATTTCCGCCTTTACTTTATCCCTACATTTTTCATATACACTAGACAGCTGTAAAAGCATATGACAAAGAGAAGTTGGTGTTAGCTTTACGGAGCTTGATCCTGGACCATCTGTTTTGGAAGTTGGTTCTAGGAGAGATGAAGTTGATAGGAGAGGATCTGTTGTTATGGATGGATCCTCAGGAATTTTCCGATGATTTACGAAATGTAATAATGAGTGTAAAAAAGTGCGATAATTCAAAAGATGTAATAGTTGATGTCTCCGAAAATGAAAGAATGGTTTGATGATAATGTAAGCACAGTGATGATTAATGAAAAATTTTATTAATCTAATATTTCTCTGAATTTCTCATGTAGTTACAACATTTCCCTTGTCATCAACTATTACATCTTTTGAATCATCGCACTTTTTTACACTCGTTATTACATTCCGTAAAACATCGGAAAATTCCTGAGGATCCATAACAACAGATCCTCTCCAATCAACTTCATCTCTCCTAGCACCAACTTTCGAAACAGATGGTCCAGGATTAAGCTCCGTAAAGTTGTGCAAGTTTGCCCATTTATGGAAAAAAAAAAAAAAAAGAAGTTGAAAATTTTGTTTAAAAGAATCAGTTGTGAAAGCTTCGACAAATAAAATCCATAGTCCCTCATGGGTAACTGGTTGCCCTCTCCTTCCTTTTGGTCTTAGACAAATCAAAATGGTTAGATAGGTAAGTGTAAGAAAGTGGTTTTGTAACTTATGCGAGTCAAAGACAATTTACCCTTCTGCATGCTTCATAAACTCATGGCTTTTGGGGAAAAAAAGACACACTTCCCCTCTTGTGCTAAATTTCAAAACTTGTTGGAGCTATAACATATGGCCTTTGGATCTCCTACTTGAGTATTCTACATATGCTACACAGAAATATAGTTACACAAGAATTACTCCAGTTTTGATAACATAGATAAAAGCTTATAGTTCCTGTGTGCCACACGAATATGTATGTAAACAACCAAATATAGTTCACATAGGGGAGATGCCAATGACGTCTATAGCTACCAATAGATGAAAAAATAGTGTCACGCCCTCAAATTTAATAAACCAAATACCAATAAAATCCACGTAGGATAAACCAAAAGTCATACATTCCACCGTTGAAAAGTCAAAGTCAAAGTACATCGGGTTTCTACAAGAGGTACCCGTACCCATGCATAAGTAATTAATAGTTAAGAGTTATTACATAACCAAGTTTTGTCAAAAGATTTAAGGAATCAAAGTTACAATATCATCTCCTAAAATATATTAACGATAGAGAGGATAAAATAACTTCATGTCAAATGAGCTCCATGATATGCATCCACACGCCAAGCATTCCAATCACAGGCCTTGCCGAGTACCTGAAAATGATAGGTTGAGCTCACTAGCCCAGCAGGAAACTTTTCTACCAACGCTAAGGGTATAAAAGATGAAACATGCATATGGAAGTGTGATACACATGAATGAATAAGCTAAAATAGTCCAAACTAGGTCGACTTGATGAGAGAATATCCAATAGATGCCCCAAAGATCGAATCAAACCCAAGTGTCTATAGATTTCCTCGTAAACGTTACGTGTCATGTCGTAGGTTCAATCCTTTCCAAAACATTGTCATTTTCATAAAACATTTCATTTTTCACATCTCCTCAAATAACCACTTATTTAAATAGGGAATGAATCCCTCTGCCGGATTTCGTGGGCTCCGAACACCCCTGCCGGATTTCGTGGGCTCCGAACAACCATGGCTAGGGACGCACCAAATGGTGGCCCTAGAGTAAGCAAATTATCCTTTTCAAAAGTTTATCAAACAATCAAGTGTCCAAAAACATCCATGTAATTCATTTAGTTCGAAAGCTCGTAGTGTGTCGGTTGTGGCAAAGTTAATATGTGTCCAAGAACGTGAGAGATCATAACAAAACATCATTCATACCACGATAGGCTACCAAAGCTTAGAAGTCGATTTGTGAAGCTTAGGAAAGACCAATAAAGGCCCGGCGCAAAGAAACATGAAAATGGAATTATGAATCTCGAGAAAACCCGACACCTTGATAGGAGAAAGTACATTTCTCTCAAAATACAAAGGCTATGAATATGAGACCAATTGGGTTTGAAATTAGACTCATAGAGCTTTCTAACGGTTCAAGAATCGCCTCAATCGGAGTTCGGATGAAGCCGGGGCGTGCCCGCGAAGTTGGGTAAAAATCTGTCGCAGTGGGTATCGATACTAGAGAAAGGCTGTATCGATACCGGGTTGCTAAAATTTTTACAGAAAGTCTGGGTATCGATACCGAAGAAAAGGGGTATCGATACAAAGGCCCCTTTCGAGCAAATTTTCAGATTTTCAGATTTTTCCAAATGGAGGGGATTTCAACCCAAGCCAAAAATTGAGGTTCCAAACAACATCTACTCATAGGAGAGGGGTATATCAACAACCAATTCAAGGATTTATCAACCAAATACACAAAACCCAAACTCATACATGATCCAAAGTTAATTCCATGGAGATAATCAAATTTAACAAGAAGTTGGGAACAAGAACACAACCAATGCAATCATTCAACAAACATACACTTAGAGAAGGTAGAAGATTGTTTCCTACCTCAAGGATTTGCTCCAAGTCAACCCAAAAACGAATTTGTAGATCCCCAATTTGAGCAATCCCGAATTTGGTCCTCCCGGTGCGAAAAGATGGTACTCCGAGCTCCCAAACACGCGTAGATGATGACTCTTTGGTCAATTTGTGAAGAGGTTTGATGAGGAGGGAGTAATTTGAGCTCAAAGGAGCAAAAAATGGAGGAGAGAGGAGGAGGGGCTGATTTTGGGAGAAGAAGAAGATGATTATTTTGGCCAAAATCTGATCCAAAAGTGTTTATATACACTCTCACACTAGCACTTACACCCCTCTAGTTTCTTATGTGCTTCACAAACACCCAAATGCAATTACCAACTCATATTGACCCCATGTCACACTATTTTCATTTCCTCACATTTCCCCAACATTATTTCCGGAAAATTATTTAAAAACACGAGTCCTTACAAATAGAATCATGGAATTAGTTGGACCCGTATTCTCTTTTTCCTATTCTTTTGTTTATCCCTTGAAAAAAATTTCTCTTTTCTAATAAATAACAAAAAAAAGCATTACTAGACAAAAGCACAAAGAAACGGCACTTCAATTGAATAGAAACCCATATCCAAAAAAAATAAATTGAATATACACTCAATCCATGTAAATTAAATTTATACTGACCAGTTGGATAGGAAAAAATGACATGACAATTCATTCAGTCATGGAACAGTAAAATGGTAATGTGACAAGTCATGGAGTCACAGGTTGGCACTTAATGGCAAGTCACGGATTACGATTTTTTTAACAATGCAAGTGGGGTAGTGATGACAGGTGGGACATTAAACAATGTAATCGGGCTATGTATAGAAAGGAGAAATAAGTTTGATTTGCTACTTCATCTTCAGATACATTGTATAGCAAATAGCCAAGTAAGAGATATGCGGTGAGTGACATATTCGAAGCAACGGGGCGTCATTAGCACCTTCATGACGAATTTGAATACCCTTTGAACCCAAACTTGCGTTAAACTCCCACCATTGTCACAAAAATGCGACGCGAATATCAATATCGAATTGAACTATCTGAAGTTCTAATATTCGATTGCCAACCATTCAACATTCCAATTCGATGTCGTCGAGCAATTGGCATAGCAACTGATACTCCAAAGTTGTTGCAAAGAGCCTTGTATCGTTTTGGTGAAGAAGTCAATCGCATGCAGATGCATTTTCTCGATATAACTATCGACTCTTAACAAATTAATGGAGAGAGGAGAGGTTAATGGCTGAAGCTCATTTCTATATAGAGGCTAGTTTTGAATGAAGACGTTCAATTCGACATTGAGATGTCTGACAACGATGAAGAACTGTGTAAGTTGTGTAAGCATTGGAAGATCAAGAATCATGAAAGTTATGCGACCATTGAAACTCCAAGTTTTTTTAATTCTGCCATCCATTTCCTTTTGTATTTTCGTGTCATTGTTGGCCCTTTCATTTTCTTGTACTAGCAAACTCTCCATTAGTCTCATTAGGCCATTTTTGACATTCATTGCAATTTCTGCATATCATTCATTAGATTTATCAATGACGATATAGAAAGAAGAACTAAATTGTAGTTAAACGGAAAACATTACAATATGATCAATACATTAGTTAACTTACTTGACTTAAAACACCCATATAGCTTAACAAAATTAACAGATTACAAATACAGAACTTGAAATACTTAATGTAGCAGCAATACATCACATAACATATTACAGGATCTACATGTCCTCATCAGACATAGCATAGTCAGATAGATACTTATCGTTATTCAACGCGTTATTGCGCTCGTTTTCTATTAGTTCTCAGTCATTTGCCTCTGCCATCTCAATTGCGAGTTGAAGCATGAAATATCTACTCTTGCGCATCAGCATCCTAATATTCTACTCTCTGATTCAAGACACATCGGCTTCATAATCATGCCTATTTGTTCTTGGCATATCCACCGACCAACGATTAGGGATTCTTACTCCCATGTTACACAAATCATTAACTAATCCCACTTGCTCTTGAACCCAAAACTCCCATTGTTCCAACATAGTAATCTTTAGGGCTGCTTCTTTTTTCTTTCCAGTATAGGTCCTTGAATCTACGAAGTATCCAAACCCTAGAACTTGATCCTCCATCTACCATTGTGATACTAGTAACTTACGACTAAGAAGTGTTATAAATAAATACCATAAGTTCGACATTAATTTATAGACAAATGCTTTTGAGCAATCTTGGAATCCAACCTAACAAAATCATTAGGGGACCAATCTTACATATATGAATAAAGTTGTATAAAGGTTGAATAAGACATCATACATGAATAAAGTGGTATAAAAGTTGGGGAAAGGCTACAATACACACCCCCCCTATTTTGGTGCGTATCATACTCACACCCATAAAAGTTACGAATCGATTACCTCTTATTATTAAAAGTTACGATTTTTTTTATAAAGTTACGAAACGCACCAAAATGTTATGAATCATAGAAAATGCTACGAATCATATTGCTTAAAAGTTACGAATCACTAAAAAAATGTTACAATTGCCAATGAGGTGGCACAATATGGACCATACAATGTGCTTATGGTACACACCTTTAATGGGTGTGTATTGTAGCCATTCCCTAAAACCTGATATCAATAAATAAAGATGATGAATAAGGCTGTACCAGTACAAAAGTAGATGTTGACTTGACCATCCATTGGTTGGCATTGAATGATTGATCAGAAGTCCCATTAAATTAATGTCACTGTGTGGTCATGTGTCTTCCCATGTTTTTGCAGGCGCATTTGTTTCCATTTATTTTCGTAGGAGGCCAATAAGGGTAAATAAAAGGTGAATAATGTTGTATATATTAGTAAGGTCATAAAAAGTTGTATAAGGTTGACAAGTCATTGAGTCAAAGGTGAGCATTTAATGGCAGTCCCGTATTAGAGTTTTTTTAAGGGGAAATGACCGATCAGAGGAACAAGGGGCAAAGAATTCCACTTTGATGGCACACTTTTTGGATACCATTAGGTGATGGGAAGAGGAAAAATATTTCCCCAGTCATGGCATGGCAAATATAAATAGACTAAAATGCCCTGGGCTTTAAAATCCTTCACTAAAAACCCCTCTTCCACCCCCAAATCAACGTTGCTCGATCTCTCTCTCAAACTCTGCCAATACTCTTCTCTCTCCAGTCTTCAACCTTAATATCAGCCAAACAATTCGACTAACACCTACCACGCCCTTTGCCACTCCGACCCCTAAAAAAAACTGCCTCACTTCCTCCCACCAAATTGCCGCCTTCCGCGATGAAACTCCGGCCACACCCCAAACCCCAACTTCACACCACCGTCTTCCCCCATTTAATAAATGCCCAAAACTGCTCCTGAAAAAATTCCAACAAACCCACTTCTCAACTCCCACCTCCAATGGCTAACAACACCAGTTCTACCTCCACCCCATCGGAAAGAAAATTGGAATCAGAAAACCCACTTCACTGTGCAAAGAAAACTGGAATCAGAAAACCCTAGATAGTGGTCGATGGATAAGTTAATTCTAGAATTTTGATGGTGTTTGTCAATGCATTTGTTGTTTGGAAGCATTTGCTTAAATATAAAAAAAAAAGATGTAAAAGAGAAAGAGAATGTAGATCTGGAGCTGGTACAAAGAGAAAGCTCCAAAAAGGATGTCAATTGAGATTAATTTGAAGTTGAAAAGCCATCAGGAAAAATTTGGAGATTCCCAACAATGCACTCTGTGTCCCATTGTATTGCACCTTCCATGTGTTTGTGTTGCTTCTAGTGTCAAAAGTATTGCACCCAGTTCAGTCCAGATGGGGTGCCATGGTTTTATTTTAGAGTGCAACTGTATTTAATATGAGTGCAATAGTTTAGTTTCATAAAAGGAGCAAGAGTTTTTTTTTTTAATATCTTCATTCGGGTGCAATGTTATTATCAAAGGGTGCAATGTTAATCCATGCAAGGTGCAACGTTTTTTCATTTAAAGAGCAATGGTAATTTTTCCAAAATAAAAAGTTAGATTTAAGGAGCAATGGTTATTTTCAGAGGGTGCAATATTAATTCACTCAATGTGCAACATTTTTCATTTAGGTGCAATGGTTTTTTTTTTTTCACAATAAAAAAAGCATTGCATGTTGGTCCGTATTATCAACATTGCACTCTGAGTCCATTTCTATTGCACCTTGAATGCAATTTCGTTGCACTCACAAAAATATCATTGCACTCGTGTTTTATCTTCATTCGGGTGCAATATTATTCTTAGAGGGTGCCATATAAAGTCACTCCAGGTGCAATATTGTTTGATTTAATGAGCAATGATCATTTTTCTCAAAACAAAAAATCGAATTTAGACATCATACGGGTAACTCAATCTTTCTCATTTGGGTGCAATGTTATTATCAAAGGGTGCAATGTTAATCCATGCAAGGTGCAATGTTTTTTCCTTTAAAGAGCAGTGGTTATTTTTCCAAAATAAAAAGTTTGATTTAAGACCTCTTCTCCATGCAGGGTGCAATGGTTATTCTCATAGGGTGCAATGTTAATTCACCCAAGGTACAATTTTTATAGAGCAATGGCTATTTTTTTTTTTACATAAAAAGCTTGATTAAGGAGCAATAGTTATTCTCAAAGGGCGTAATGTTAATTCACTAAATATGCAAAAAAAAAAAAAAAACATTTAAGCAATGGTTCTTTTTTTCAAAATATAAAGTTTGATTAAGGAGCAATGGTTGTTCTCAAAGGGTGCAATGTTAATTCAGTCAAGGTGCAACAGTTTTTTGTTTAAGGAGCAATGGCTATTTTTCAACATCTCACTCACTCCTCTCTCCGGTTACTGAAATTGATTGCAATTGGAGAGAGAGAGAGAGAGAGACGTTTTGGGAGGGAGAAGATTTTTACTCGGTTCCAGGAATGAATTGAGTTTTTATTGTGGATGTTTGAGTTTTTATTGGAGCCCGACTCAATTGTCGAAGCAGCCTAACATTTTTACTCGGTTCCAGAAATCAAGGGAAATAACTCAGTAGAAGTAGAGACAAAATGGATGCAATTTAACCCAGTCAGCAGTGGCGGGGATTAGGGAAAAGGGGTAGGGGGTGGGGTGTTAGACTTCAATTCATAGAGGGACATTTCAGACCTTTTAAATGCTGGTACCTTCTCTTGGGAATTATTTTTTACCGTGTCATGGCAGAGGGGATTGCCAATAAGTGTGTCATCTCTTTGTATTTATTTGCCCTTTTTTCTCTCTGAACCGTCATTCCCCCTTTTTTTAATAGTGTAATTTTAGATTGTCCGGTCAGAGTCATAGTTGTCATTCAATGATCAAAAGAACCCCAACAAAATATCGATGTCATTATGTAATCGTGTCTTTGCTTGTTTGCATCGCATTGGATTCCCATACTTTTCGTACTAAAATGGCTGACATATCAATGAAGAAAATGGATGCAGAGTATATCAATTGCTATCGTTGATGTTGCTTATCGTCATTTAAAAAAAAAGAGTACCTTTTACAATTGAAAAACTTACTTGGCTTTTTTTTTTTAGGTTCAATGAAGGAAAAGTTAAACAACATCTACAGCATATTCGGCACCTAACAATGCAATATCAGCTTCCAAAAATACAGTTTCAGCAACTACAGAGATGGTTTTATTATTAAGTTAACTATACTTATTTTATTACCGTCATCTTTTTAAAAAAAAAAAAGTTATTTTACATTTACAAAACGTGTTTTGTTTTATTATTGACGTACATTTTAGTTTGACTATTACGGAATTATATTCATCGGTTGGTTTGCTCCTCTACTTCTTGTGGTTCTATATATCTCTAATTTGATTCCCGTGGTTCTGATTTTTTATAACAATGACAATGACAGTGATTTCTCTCTCAAAAAAAAAACATAGAGTTGAATTTATATTGAAATAGTGTTCCCCCAAACTCACATATTAACAATTGCGTATGCATTATTCACCTGCATTTCCCTTCATCGGTTCAACTCCAATTTACCCATGAGATAAACAAACAAAAAGAATAAACAGAAAAGAAATAATAGTAATCATCTCTTCTCCTTTCCCTATGTTCCTTTCTTTTTAATACTCCCTCCGTCCCAATTTGTTTGCCCCTTTTGGGGAAGCGGGTTTTTATGGGGTATGAAAACTTTGTATTGTCCTTTATGTTTTGCCCCTAAGTCTAGTCAAAATTATAATAACCAATTTTGTGGGGCTAATTTTTTATATGAAACTCAAAACATATGCAATATGGATCTTGTTTGATAGATATCAATTAGTTTTATTATACAAAGTTTTCAAAATCACAAGAACCGTAATAAAATAAAAGATAATGGACAAACCAATTGAGATAGAAAAAGTACTTTTTAAGGGTAAAACTAGAAAATGACCTTGTTTTGATGGATGTTTATAGAAATGGGACAAATATTTTGGGACACCCAAAAATGGAAAGAATGACCAACAATTTGGGACGGAGGGAGTACTAACTTCCAAATGCACATAATTCCTCATCTCCGGACAAAGGCATAGACGGAGCTCCATAACTAAACACAACCGAACAAAACACTAAGAAGGTGTTTACGAAACACGTTTTTAGAAAGCGTTTTTTGTAAACACGTTTTAGTGTATTGTTATTTCACGTCGTTCATAACATATAGAAAGCGTGTTTACAAAACACATTTTCTAAAAGCATGTTTACCAAACACATTTTCAAATCGGATTAGGATTAACTTAATTTTTTTAGTTAATCCGTCTTAACCCATGATGAAAGCGTGAAACGGAAACATGCACGTTTTCCAAACACTTTTTCACATACTTTGGGAATGAAGTTTAAAAACGAGCATTTTATTCAAAAAAATTTCAAAAAAAAAAAAAAACGTATATCGGTTAATTAGCCTTCTGCATGACTATCTAAAAATGAGTTTGGGCTGAACTCTCTGGGCTTGGACCACAAAAAGTGCCGAACAATCAAAACCTTAGGGGGCTGGCCCAACATTTGGCAAGGCCAGTTCTCAATTAATGAGATTTGGTTCGGCCCACTTTAGTTTCGACAATAATTGGGCTTACTCCATTTTATGTGTCCAAATGTTTACAAAATAAAAATTGACAGAAGAATGATCGAATTGCTTTTTGGTCAATCTTCACTAAAAGGGTGTTTGGGAGCCATTTTTCCACTTTTCATTTTCACATTTTTGAGTTTTGGATGTCTGGGAGACTTGGGTCAAAATGACTTCTCTTAAAATGAGTTTTCCATTTTAAACTTTAGATAGGAGAAGTGAAAAAAAGGTGCTGAGCAGTTTTTCCACTTCTCATTTTCATTAACAAAAATACCCATAAAATGTATTTTGGACATCTCTCCCAAACACTACTCCTGTTAAAAAACGCATTCTGCACATTTCTCCCAAACACTTCTACCAAATTCAAAATACATTCTGACCATAATCTAAAAAGTCAAAAAACCAAAAAGTTGAAAATGAAAAGCTGAAAATGAGGCTCCCAAACACCCCATGAATCTAAAGCTCCATTTGTTTCGACGTGAATTGTTTTCTTGTAAAAAAGTTTTCACCATTTTCCACTGTTTGGTTAGAGGGAAAATTCGAAAAATAAGTGAAAAAAAATTCACGGCCCCCAGTTCTCTGACATTTGGACTGAAAGAGGGCAACCCTTCTCATTATCAACAGTCAAGGGAGAAACTGTTTCATGTAATGTACTCCTATCTTATTTAACTACAAAGTACTCCATCCGTTCCAAATTCATAGTCCAATACGAAAAGTCGTGTCATTTTTCAAATCAAAAGATGAGGTACTTCTGTGCATCATTTTTTGAATTTTTTCGCACCAAATTAAAGTACTCGTCGAGTACTTTAATTTGGTGCGAAAAAATTCAAAAAATGCTGCACAGAAGTACTTCATTTTTTTATTTGAAAAATGGTAAGGGAGAGAAAGTGGGGCTCTTATTTAGGAACGGAGGGAGTAGAATTTTGTATTTATAATATGTTTCTCACTTCTCAGACCATGTTTGAGGAATTTTTTGGTTCTGAAATTCTTTTCTAATTGGTAACCAAACACAGGAAAACAAAATAAGAAATTTGTTTTACATGAAAAATATAAAATATTTTTACATTGAAACATACGGAAAAGTTGCATTTTTTAAAGAAATAAAATGAATCGAATGGACCATGCACTATATTTGCCCCAATGATGTAGGACCATGGTTCGATTATCAGGGTCAGACTGCAAGTAATTTCTTGTGACTTCCGTAGTCCGGGTTTGGATGGCTTGCCTTTTGACTGCACTGGATAAGGGATTAGTCAAGGTGTGTGTAAGCTGGACAGAACACCCCTAACTGTTAAACGCAAAAATAAAATGAAATAAAATGAAATAAAATAAAAAAAAGCTTATAACTCAATCACAGAGAGAATAAAACAGCTTCACTCTGTTCCGCTAACAAAAAACTGTTTTTCTAAAAATCGAGACAGGTCATTCTCTCACAATACATTACATAACATAAAAAACCGTGAAAA
This sequence comes from Vaccinium vitis-idaea, assembly GCA_963854785.1. Classification (NCBI taxonomy): domain Eukaryota; kingdom Viridiplantae; phylum Streptophyta; class Magnoliopsida; order Ericales; family Ericaceae; genus Vaccinium; species Vaccinium vitis-idaea. The sequence goes on along the minus strand of OY978215.1, from coordinate 34,954,373 downwards.
GCCAGCTTTTTCGAAAAACGACCTTACTGGAACACCCCCGAAAAGCTGTTTTATTCTCTCTGTGATTGAAGTTAAGCTTTTTTTTTTCGCGTTTAACAATCACCTTGACAAGTATGGCAATGTTTGGAAGCTTGTGAAGGAATCTTAATCCCAAACGGTCGTGAAGTTCTTGGCTTTGTCTTCCTCTTTTTGTTGCATCTTTTCAACCAATAATTCCTTTTCTCTCTTTTGTTCTCTTGTTGGTTGCCTACGAATCTCAATCTATTTTTGGATGTGTTTATATCTTAGACTTCGGATAATTAAGCAAAAAGGTTTTTTTTTGTTCTTTACTCTTTTTGATTGGTCGAGAAAATGAAAGGAAAATGAAACGATCTGAGTTGTATAATGTTCAGGTCCGTTCGTTAACCTTTTAGCGAACTCGAGCTCGACCTTAAAGAAAACTTGACGAATCGAGCTTGCCTAGGGCTTGAGTCAAACTAAACTTTTTCACAAGCCTTACCAAGTTGCTCTCATACAGGTCTAGAATTGCAAATAAAATCTTTGTTTTGGACATAAATAAGTTGGTCATACATACATAAGTGTATCAAAATATTAAAGAAAAAAACAGAAAATTATAAAATTTTCAATGCTTAAAGAAAAAAAGGAAAAAGAAAATTAAAGTTTGCAGATTCCCTAGAAGTGCACTTGTTGGAAGTAATTGTTTAACTTGTCCCACGTGTCAATAGAAGTAGATTTTGTGTAGTACACATCCTTGTAGATGCTCTGACCTTAAAAATCGAGACATATAAACCAACAGCCAGATGCTAATAAATCACAAAAAGATATATGCTATTTACTAAATTTTGATGGCTTGAATTTTTACAACTCAAGGCATAAAGGTATATTTTTCCTTCTTACAACTCAGGTTGTCCGAAACAAATTAGACCAGTGGCAGAGCTAGAATTTTGCTCGAGGAGGGCCGACTTATTGTAGCATAAAGTTTTTGCTTTCTAATATGAAAAGTTTGCACATCGAAATTATTCTAGCTCAATACATTAAAAGTATAAGAATTATTTCGTTAAGAATTAAAGAAATTGCAAAATGAGAATATTGTTAAATAATTAACCTGTTTTTATTATATCAAACTACAACTGTTAACATCATAAAAAGCTATGACACTAATAATAACAATAAAAACTCAAACTTAAACATAACTTAATTAATTATTAGGAGATCAATTTTATCATTCACTAGCCAATCAAGCTGATACAAACTTAGTACCTTATGAATGAACTTTTTGAAGGAGTGTCTGAACAAAAAAATATTCTACTTTTTATGGTTACTTTCCACAAACTTCTGTAGGAATCCAAGGACCCAATAATTTTGGGTATCAGCAACAAGATCTGGTTGTTCGGAAAATAGAAATTATTGTTGATGTTACTAGAAAATATGTTACTTTTTTGTGATGAAATGAAATGTACGCAATAAAATCATAATTCAAAACTTGGAATTCAAAGGAAACAATATGATGATCAAGGTGAGTGACACCCTGCACTTAAGATAGATTTCGTCTCCACTACAATGCTTATGTATTGCAATAGACACCTATCTCCCAGGCAGTACTTGATCGGAATCCCCCAAAGCAGCACTAGAATTGGAAGGTCTAACGAACTATCTTATGTTTGTACTCTCTCATATGAATGGACTCAGACTCGACGAAACTATTGACAAATAACTTTTTGAAAAATATCTTTAAAATGAATAGGGGACATGATATTTATACCCCAATTGGCCGGTGACTATTCGGAATAGTCAGCAAGAAAATAGACACATCTATTTACAAAAGGACGCATCTATCCACGACAAACATGTGTCATTAAAAAAACACAATTCTAAATCAATTCAAATTGCATTCACACTAGAAAGAAAATACTATATCCTATAATATTTCCAACAGACCTCTTCTCCAATCAGGCTTGTAGTGAGTAGGTTGCCAAATTACTTTCACTAACTTAATTTAACGTGTAAAAGATTTAGAGCAGTGGCAGATCCATAAAATCGATACAGTAAGGACACAATTTTTAAAAAAAAATTCCACACAAATATAACTTTCAGTCTAAGTTTTATTTACGAGTCTTGGAATGAGTTTTCTTACTAAATGAAAAGCACTAATTGTCGCCTGCAAATAACACATTACTTTGAAGAATCAAAAGCATACAACTCAATTGATACTCCGAAGTCCTATATTTCAAGAACGCAATATAATCAATACATCACCCACAAAATTAATAGTGGAAACACTGACCATAATTTAATCAAGTACGACACAAAGAGTTGCTTCTTAGAGAGAAAATTAAAGTGCGTTTTTTGAGAGTTACTTCTGCACTCTTTAGACTTAAAAGAGTGAGCGATTTGATGATTCCAAAATACAAAAGGGCACCAATGGAATTCATGAGGGGGTGAATGAAATTCAAGTTCTAGGCATAAAGTATAGGAATTGAAAATTCAGGGGACACGTGACACCTCTTGCCTGGCTTGCCATAAGCTAAAACAGTCCTAGATTGAGAGGCATTTTGGGACATTACAAATCAAATCTCTAAACGGTAAGTGTGAGATGGCTATGTGTGGGGCTGTACTCGGTAGAGATTAGTTCGAGGAGAGTGCAAGTTGGCCCAGAAACTCTACATTATCATAAAAAATAAAAATAAAAATAAAAAACTAGGAGTAAATATTACCCAAGTTGTCACATAATTAAGAGAGGTCTGAATTATTTGTAGTCGATTTTCTTTGATCAAGTTGTCGTTATATAAACCTATATTAATTGATATATTATGTGCATCAATATCCTTGTCATGTCACGTGCACAGAAAATACCATGCGTTGCATATGTTATTACGTAGTAAAAAAGAAGTTAGACATTAATGGTTTATTTCGTTATATCCTATTACGAGGAAAGTTCAATAAATCAACATCGATCAAGCCCTTGAACCTTAAGCAACTGAAAAAAATGTAAGGAATATGATGTGTCCGAGTCTCCCAAAGGGAAGCACCGTTATATACTTATATTGAGCACTTTTATGGATTTTTTTTTATTTTTTTAAACATACTCTAATGATCAGAATCGTTTATCTTTCAAAACTTGTTGAGAAGATTAACTACGTAAAAAATCACCTTGATCAAATATAGTTTGACATGTTTTCGAAACACATCTACATTGAAAAACAAAGATTACACCATTGGATTGGAACTCTATTTCTCAAAACAAACAATTGTCCAAAAGGACAATTTTGGAGCTTTAAAGGGTGTTTAGTCTAGCTTAACTTATTTTAAGTTTTCCAATACATTGATAGAAAATATTTGAGGACCCAAGGACAATACTAGACAAAAATACCCTTAATAATAATAAAAAATTACAAGCTCCAGTTTCGCACCAAAGGGACACTTACGCGTCACTTTCCCGAAGGTCACTTTTCCCGCAGGTGAGCACAGAACCTTTAATGCTTGTTGACAGTCGGGTCAGACCCTCTCTCTCTCTCACACACGCCGCGTGGGACAAGTTTAATGGGTGGGACAAAATTAATTTCTCTCTCTTCAATTTTGAGAGGGGGTTCAATTTTGGGATTCAATTTTAGGGGGTTTAGGCTCTTTAGGGTAGGGTATAGTGGGTTTAGGCATTTTGGGTTTACGCACTTAGGGTGCACTTTCCAATTATAGGGTTTTAATGGTTTAGGCATTTTCATAGGGTACCCCAGGGTTTTAGGCATTTTCATAGGGTACCCTAGGGTTTTGGTTTAGGCACTTTCATTGGGTTTGGGGGTTTAGGCACTTTCATGGGCTAGCGGGAGCATTTTTGGAATGTATAAGTGATTTGTCCTCTTGGCATTAAAAAAATTAGTTTGTATCATGTTCCCATGATTGACTCATATACCATGTCCTTGTTGAATGAAGACACTTCTCAAAATGGATTGTTTCCAAAGACAAATGCAACAATATTCGATCAATATGATTCTAAACATGCATGGTTGATGTGCGCGAAAACTGGCCCGGACACCTGGTTATCAAAAAAAAATGCATGGTTGATGTTTTCAACAAGTTCCAAAAATTAATTTTTCCGATCATCAAAATGAGCTTTAGGAAGTGTCCACAAAGAATTTTCCAAGACGGTTCAATCCTTTTAAAGACAGCAAAGGAACGAGGGGCGGCTGTTAGCCTGTTAGTATGATGAATCAATTGAAGAATTTGCTTAAAAAAATTGCAATGAGGAGTGTTATTTGAATCGGAACTTGCTCATCATATAGCACTATAACCGGGGTTACATTTTGATTGTGATTTTATTTATTTGGCTTAATAATAAGGGAGCAACCAAACGTAGGGTTAGACTTGAGCAACCCAAACGTTAAAGCCGACCTTGTATAAAACTTTGTATACAAAACTATACTTTACATTTTTACCGCCACAACGTTTTTCCTCAGTTGAAAATCTTAGAGCCGCCCCTTAGAGGAGCTGAATCAAAAGGAACAAACAACAATGTTAGCGACAATCTTACAGAGGAACGAGCTATTTTTTAGAGAAATTGCAATACAAATTGGATTGGTCAAGTGGGGAAATAATAATAAAAATAAGACCTCGTGCAGTGTGATCATGATCTAAAATCCCAATATTTTCATCACTTGCTAGTATTTTAATCTATATAAAAAAAATGACAGTCCACGAGTTTAGCTATTTTTTATTCGAAGACTTATAGAAAACCATAGGTCGCTGTCGATTTGAATGAAGGTAGATACCATGGGTGGCCCTCAATAGTTTTTTCTTTTTTATTTTTCTTCTTTTATCATTTTTTTTTTTAAACTGCTCTTGGTCGAAGTCATGTAATTGGTCCTTTGTTTGGTGCAGTAGGGAGAAAAACAAAGCTGCCCATTGGTTAGCATCGAAGTGTCTCCATAGCTCTATTTTGTCTAGTACGGGTTGTTTTCCATCCGGTTTTGAGGATGTTCTTTGTAAAGATTTGAAGTAATTATATGAATGATATTTCCTTTTCAAAAAAAAAAAAAAAACTGCTCTTGTTTTGTCTGATCTCCATCTAATTAAAGTATATAATTTTGTTTTTTAAATAATGAGATAGAAATATCATTAAAATCACAACCTGATACAAATAGAATTCCTGCAAGCTGAAATATCATTAATTACAGTATATTTAACTTCCTTCCTTTTTTCTTTTTTTTTCCCTGTTTATGAGTAGATGATCCTTTAGGTCTGTTCATGATCAAAACCTCCTTGCCAATAAAAGGTTCAAAAAGCCTCGACGTCGTTCAGGGACAGATAAAAGATTTGAGTCTGGACTGGGCGAACACTATAACAAAAAGTTACTAGATGAGTAAACCTATAGAGTAGGTATAAAAAAAATTAAATCTTTTTAAATATATTTTCTAAAAAAATTTTGAGACTTTTGTAGGACGGTCGCCCGGGCTAACCCACACTTGCATCCGTCGTTGACTTCGTTGATGAAGAAAACAAAATTACTTAAATTTTGCGTAGAAAAACAGAGGAGAAAAGGATGAACTGGAACAAAGAATAATTGAGAGTACTTTACCATTCACGGACGACTGTTAACTCTCGTCAATATTGTTCGCCATAATTTTCTTTGTTGCGAGGAGTTTTGTAGATTGTCTAATACTCGCAAATTGTTCTTTGTGAAGATCCTCTTCTCTTCTTACCTGATTCTTCAGGTGATGCAATGTAAAGGTCTAATAAGATTCTATTTTGATAATTCGAGTTGTTCATTATCTAGATCTTGATGCGTTCATCATTCTCGTACCAAGTCACTTTGATTGAACAATATTATTTGTATGAACAGACCATCGACATCGTTGTCATGAAATTAAGAACCGTCCATGTCTCTCAAAAAAGTCTAATTCCGACTAATCCTTACCGATAGCCAATTCATATGATTTCTATTAGAGGCGTACAGGTTAGGGAATCCCATTTATTATACGAGGGACCATCACAATATCAAGACACACACGAGACAAAATATCTTGTGTGACAGTACATGATTAGTGGTTGTAAAGTAGTGTCAAAACATTTGTTCTCTCATTACCAAGGATCGGGGTGGGGAGGTGTGTGTATGTGTGCTGGGCGCCGCACGGTGCGCCCCTCAGCCGTCCGATCGTGTTTTGAACGGCTCGGATGCATTCGTCAATATTGATTTATTTTTTATTTATTTTTACCGGTAAAAAATCAAAAACACATTCAGGTCATCCAAAACACGTAAGAGGGATCATTAAACAAGATAATTTGGATATCACAGCCCAATTGTCGTCCTTACATGCACGGAAGAGCGGATTTGGGGTCTCGTAGTGACTCAAGTCACTATACTCCCGTAGTGACTTTAATTATGGGCTCTCTATAATCTATATTTGGAAAAGGATCGAATCATTCAATTGTCGGGAATGTTGAATAAATCATTCATTGAAAAATCAAATTAATTGGATATTGATAGTCATATGGTCGGATACAATTTATTTACAAAAATGGATTGTTAATATCATTTAGAGAACCTTAGAGAATAAACTGTAAGACAAATTTATCTCAATTGTGTGTCTACCAATCTCCTATGATCATAATTTTTTGTATCCATAATGCTCAACATTCCTGAAAAAATGAACGATTTAGATCCCCAAAGAAGATTTCAGAGGGTCTACAATTGAAGTCACTATGGGGTGTAGTTATTTGGGTCACTACGGGGACCCCAAGTCCACGGAAGAGGTGGTGGGTGAGTTCGATCTAATTTTTTAAGAATCTTTTTTTAACTGCATTTTTTAAGAATTTTTTGGCATAGTCTTTTTGGTTGTTTTTTATTCTTCTTTAATATTTGGGTCAAATTTTTACTTTTTTTTTTTTCCCTTCTCATGAATCGAAAAAGTATAAAATTATAACCAAAATTGGAAAAAAGTTCATTTTAGAGAACGAAAAAAACTAAAAGAAAGCAAGTCTTCGGGTTAACCTAAGACAAGTGGATGGATGCATGGAAAATTAGGACAGAGGGCGGTGCTGCGCAGCGTGCTATGCGGCACTTGGCGCGGCCGCGGCGGTGTCGGTCCGATAATCGGAAACGCCCATCGTGTAGAGCACATCGAGTATTATAAGTGTACCAAAAATCAACTCAATCAGATATCATTAAGTGCGTCATCGGAACACAAATATCTTGAAGAAAATGAGTTCAATAGTTTTCATCCTGTGTTTCCAGTCATTTGTGTTCCATTTTTTTTTTCAAGTTATATGTGTTCCGATCACACACTTAACGATATCTAATAAAGTTGATTTTTGGTACACTTGTAGTACTCGACGTGCTCTACGCGATGGACATCTCCAATCATTGGACCGACACCGGCGCGGCCGCAACAGAAGCCGCACAGCACGCTGCGCAACACAGGGATGCGTAGCACCCCCTTTCACATTCAACGGAAGCCACCCAACTCCCTCTCTCTCACACACGTGTGAATGTAAACCGTATTAACTTGCAGAGATTTATCCTAATTCCTATCCATTGCAAACCCTATCCAAGCAAAATAGAACATAAAAATACAAATATCTTTTCCGAAAAGAAATGCAAACTCGTTAAGTTGTCAAGAAAGTATAAAAAAATAATGAAAAAACCAAAGTTCTTATAACTTTTGGGGTTCAGTTACCAGGAAAATAATGGAACCCACAAAAATAATTTTTCTCATTAGGGCACACGTTTCCTCAAAATGCATCCTACAAAAAGGAAGGAATTATGTATCGCGGGAAAGTTTGCTCTCGCCAATTACACTTTCCTTAAAACATCCTTTATCAACAAGTGAACACTCCCGGAAAAGTAAATTTTTCTTTCCTTCCATTTTTTTTTTCAAGTTATATGTGTTCCGATCACACACTTAACGATATCTAATAAAGTTGATTTTTGGTACACTTGTAGTACTCGACGTGCTCTACGCGATGGACATCTCCAATCATCGGACCGACACCGGCGCGGCCGCAACAGAAGCCGCACAGCACGCTGCGCAACACAGGGATGCGTAGCACCCCCTTTCACATTCAACGGAAGCCACCCAACTCCCTCTCTCTCACACACGTGTGAATGTAAACCGTATTAACTTGCAGAGATTTATCCTAATTCCTATCCATTGCAAACCCTATCCAAGCAAAATAGAACATAAAAATACAAATATCTTTTCCGAAAAGAAATGCAAACTCGTTAAGTTGTCAAGAAAGTATAAAAAAATAATGAAAAAACCAAAGTTCTTATAACTTTTGGGGTTCAGTTACCAGGAAAATAATGGAACCCACAAAAATAATTTTTCTCATTAGGGCACACGTTTCCTCAAAATGCATCCTACAAAAAGGAAGGAATTATGTATCGCGGGAAAGTTTGCTCTCGCCAATTACACTTTCCTTAAAACATCCTTTATCAACAAGTGAACACTCCCGGAAAAGTAAATTTTTCTTTCCTTCCATTTTTTTTTTCAAGTTATATGTGTTCCGATCACACACTTAACGATATCTAATAAAGTTGATTTTTGGTACACTTGTAGTACTCGACGTGCTCTACGCGATGGACATCTCCAATCATCGGACCGACACCGGCGCGGCCGCAACAGAAGCCGCACAGCACGCTGCGCAACACAGGGATGCGTAGCACCCCCTTTCACATTCAACGGAAGCCACCCAACTCCCTCTCTCTCACACACGTGTGAATGTAAACCGTATTAACTTGCAGAGATTTATCCTAATTCCTATCCATTGCAAACCCTATCCAAGCAAAATAGAACATAAAAATACAAATATCTTTTCCGAAAAGAAATGCAAACTCGTTAAGTTGTCAAGAAAGTATAAAAAAATAATGAAAAAACCAAAGTTCTTATAACTTTTGGGGTTCAGTTACCAGGAAAATAATGGAACCCACAAAAATAATTTTTCTCATTAGGGCACACGTTTCCTCAAAATGCATCCTACAAAAAGGAAGGAATTATGTATCGCGGGAAAGTTTGCTCTCGCCAATTACACTTTCCTTAAAACATCCTTTATCAACAAGTGAACACTCCCGGAAAAGTAAATTTTTCTTTCCTTCCATTTTTTTTTTCAAGTTATATGTGTTCCGATCACACACTTAACGATATCTAATAAAGTTGATTTTTGGTACACTTGTAGTACTCGACGTGCTCTACGCGATGGACATCTCCAATCATCGGACCGACACCGGCGCGGCCGCAACAGAAGCCGCACAGCACGCTGCGCAACACAGGGATGCGTAGCACCCCCTTTCACATTCAACGGAAGCCACCCAACTCCCTCTCTCTCACACACGTGTGAATGTAAACCGTATTAACTTGCAGAGATTTATCCTAATTCCTATCCATTGCAAACCCTATCCAAGCAAAATAGAACATAAAAATACAAATATCTTTTCCGAAAAGAAATGCAAACTCGTTAAGTTGTCAAGAAAGTATAAAAAAATAATGAAAAAACCAAAGTTCTTATAACTTTTGGGGTTCAGTTACCAGGAAAATAATGGAACCCACAAAAATAATTTTTCTCATTAGGGCACACGTTTCCTCAAAATGCATCCTACAAAAAGGAAGGAATTATGTATCGCGGGAAAGTTTGCTCTCGCCAATTACACTTTCCTTAAAACATCCTTTATCAACAAGTGAACACTCCCGGAAAAGTAAATTTTTCTTTCCTTCCATTTTTTTTTTCAAGTTATATGTGTTCCGATCACACACTTAACGATATCTAATAAAGTTGATTTTTGGTACACTTGTAGTACTCGACGTGCTCTACGCGATGGACATCTCCAATCATCGGACCGACACCGGCGCGGCCGCAACAGAAGCCGCACAGCACGCTGCGCAACACAGGGATGCGTAGCACCCCCTTTCACATTCAACGGAAGCCACCCAACTCCCTCTCTCTCACACACGTGTGAATGTAAACCGTATTAACTTGCAGAGATTTATCCTAATTCCTATCCATTGCAAACCCTATCCAAGCAAAATAGAACATAAAAATACAAATATCTTTTCCGAAAAGAAATGCAAACTCGTTAAGTTGTCAAGAAAGTATAAAAAAATAATGAAAAAACCAAAGTTCTTATAACTTTTGGGGTTCAGTTACCAGGAAAATAATGGAACCCACAAAAATAATTTTTCTCATTAGGGCACACGTTTCCTCAAAATGCATCCTACAAAAAGGAAGGAATTATGTATCGCGGGAAAGTTTGCTCTCGCCAATTACACTTTCCTTAAAACATCCTTTATCAACAAGTGAACACTCCCGGAAAAGTAAATTTTTCTTTCCTTCCATTTTTTTTTTCAAGTTATATGTGTTCCGATCACACACTTAACGATATCTAATAAAGTTGATTTTTGGTACACTTGTAGTACTCGACGTGCTCTACGCGATGGACATCTCCAATCATCGGACCGACACCGGCGCGGCCGCAACAGAAGCCGCACAGCACGCTGCGTAACACAGGGATGCGTAGCACCCCCTTTCACATTCAACGGAAGCCACCCAACTCCCTCTCTCTCACACACGTGTGAATGTAAACCGTATTAACTTGCAGAGATTTATCCTAATTCCTATCCATTGCAAACCCTATCCAAGCAAAATAGAACATAAAAATACAAATATCTTTTCCGAAAAGAAATGCAAACTCGTTAAGTTGTCAAGAAAGTATAAAAAAATAATGAAAAAACCAAAGTTCTTATAACTTTTGGGGTTCAGTTACCAGGAAAATAATGGAACCCACAAAAATAATTTTTCTCATTAGGGCACACGTTTCCTCAAAATGCATCCTACAAAAAGGAAGGAATTATGTATCGCGGGAAAGTTTGCTCTCGCCAATTACACTTTCCTTAAAACATCCTTTATCAACAAGTGAACACTCCCGGAAAAGTAAATTTTTCTTTCCTTCCATTTTTTTTTTCAAGTTATATGTGTTCCGATCACACACTTAACGATATCTAATAAAGTTGATTTTTGGTACACTTGTAGTACTCGACGTGCTCTACGCGATGGACATCTCCAATCATCGGACCGACACCGGCGCGGCCGCAACAGAAGCCGCACAGCACGCTGCGTAACACAGGGATGCGTAGCACCCCCTTTCACATTCAACGGAAGCCACCCAACTCCCTCTCTCTCACACACGTGTGAATGTAAACCGTATTAACTTGCAGAGATTTATCCTAATTCCTATCCATTGCAAACCCTATCCAAGCAAAATAGAACATAAAAATACAAATATCTTTTCCGAAAAGAAATGCAAACTCGTTAAGTTGTCAAGAAAGTATAAAAAAATAATGAAAAAACCAAAGTTCTTATAACTTTTGGGGTTCAGTTACCAGGAAAATAATGGAACCCACAAAAATAATTTTTCTCATTAGGGCACACGTTTCCTCAAAATGCATCCTACAAAAAGGAAGGAATTATGTATCGCGGGAAAGTTTGCTCTCGCCAATTACACTTTCCTTAAAACATCCTTTATCAACAAGTGAACACTCCCGGAAAAGTAAATTTTTCTTTCCTTTACTTCACTTCATTTCACTTTTCTCAAGATTAATTTTCTCGCATTACATTCTTGGTAGGGATGGCAACGGGGCGGGTTGGGGCGAGTTTTGATGATCCCGACCCCGACCCTAAAATTCCCTAACCCGCCCCTAACCCGACCGGGTAATTTATGGGTACCCCCGCCCGCCCCGCCCCTATCGGGTATCGGGTTTATCCGCCCCACCCTTATTTTTTTCACATATTAGTAAAGTATATTTTAAATTTCAATTAGTGAGCACAAATGATAAAAGTTCACAAAATAACTTTTTCATCTTAACCAAAATCTACAATCTAATGTTGTATTTTAGTTGTAAAACTAAAATTATAAGAATAAAAATAAAATTTGATGCATAAAGTGAGAAATATAATTTGATATGTGCATATAAGAGTATATAAATATAGTTATACATATATATGTATGTCGGGGCGGGGTGACCATACCCCTGCCCCTAACCCTGGCGGGTTTTTCAAAATCACCCCCTGCCCCTACCCCGTTGTCCAAAAAAATAGTAAAAAACCCTACTCTATCGGGGTGGGGTAGGGCGGGTTCAGAGCGGGACGGGTTGAATTGCCATCCCTAATTCTTGGCAAATGAACGGATGACATTTTTTTTTTTGTAAATTAAATAATTGAGTGATTTGACGTTCATTTTCTACATTCTCTAGTTTTTCTTTTACTTTTCTTTATTTTTTTGTTTGATTTTAGCAACCCAGTTGCTAAAATCAATCATGTTTTTAGCAAATGAGTTCATCAGGTGTTAAAATCATGGTTGATTTTAGGTAAAAGAGACCATGATTTTAGCAACTGAGTTGCTAAAATTAAACGAAAAACTTAAGTGGTTGCCCACCAATTGAAGAGATATAAGTTTCTGAGAGTAATAAATAAAAGGCCAACTATGAACATTTCAAACCTAAAGGGGTTTGGCTCAGTGGTTATGAGGAAAAAAATATTATCTTTCTAATTTTTTTATTTAAAATGAAATAATACAAACAAAATGACCATGTAAGTGGTTGGCAGCCTAAGTGGTAAGGGCCTTGTTTGTCCGCACCCAAGTTCAAATCCCCTCCCCAACTAACACTAACACTTTAACCCAAAAAAATAAGGTACTCATACTCCCAAATTGTTATCCACACCCCCTTTTTGTCTTTTGGTGAAATTTTTACATATGAAAATTTCACTAGAAGACAAAAAAGAAGGTGTGGATAACAATTTTGGGGTGTGGAAATCACTCCCCAAAAGTAAATTGAAATGAACATATTTTTTTGGATCTATTGGCTCTATTTGAGAAAGAAGTTGGATTTTTTTTCTTGGATTCTTTGGCTATCTCAGGCCAATTCCGATCACGATAATACGTTTATATTAGCTGGTCTCCCAATCGGAAAAGAATTAAAAAGATGAATAAAAGTCTCTTTAGTCTTTTAACTAGTAAATCCAGACAAAACAAATCTGAAATATCTCACAATTTGACAAATTATTTCTCTCTCTCTCTCTCTCACAATTTGACAAAGTATTTCTCGAGTGTTATATCAAAATACCGTTGTTTTCGAAACAATTTAGAAATCTACCGTTGTTTTCAAACTATTCATAAAAATACCGTTGTTTTGTACTTCTCATTTTGAACCTGAGATCTTTAACCACTTCTCAGTCTCAACCTTAGAAGTCTCCCAAAATTTCATCTGACGTGTCCCCGTCCAGCGTGTATGTTTGTCCAGCGTGTCCATACATACTTCTCATTTCCCAAATGAGAAGTCGTTTTAATTTGAATTTTGTACCTGAGAAGTATAAGAGATTTTGGGTGTACTAATTGAGAACATACTTCTCGTATTGGACCTGAGAAGTATTTTATACAACTCATACTGAACCTGAGAAGTAGTTTTAACTTTCATTTTTCCCCTTCTCCAACGAAAACAGTCGTCATTCTCAAACTTGCGTCCTCAGGAAGATTGAAGCAGAGAAGAACGAGGAGCGAACGGAGAGCTTCAGCGAACGGAGAGCTTCTTCCTCACTGATCTTGCTCCTCTCTCTTCCACCAAGGTACGCATGCACTTCGTGTCTCTCTCTCTCTCTCAGTACGTCTCTATCTCTCTCTCTAAATCTCTTTAGGGTTTGTGATTAGAGTTAGGGTTTGTGATTAGAGTGAGGATTTGTGATTAGAGTTAGGGTATTTAGGGTTTCGATTGGGGTATTTAGCTGGGTGAAGTTCAAGTAAATGATATATACATGTAGTAATTTAATCCGATGAAATCGATGGACCCTTTCACCAACGAAACTTGCTCCGGAGTGAATTCCAGTAGCCTTTTCCCGGCGCAAACAGCTTTTGCATCCAGGCATCAGCACCTTAAAGTGTGGAAGTAAAAATATTCTTTTTCTATTTGTCAAAAAAAAATTGGGAAATGGAAACAAAGACCATCAGCAATGTACAGATGTTGCCACGTTGGAGTATGGTGAAAACATAAGTGCCTTTCCCTCGTCTTGCAAACAAGTATTTGTTACCTCCTACACGAAAGTCTCTATATTTGAACATCACACTGGCAAACCTTCAATCTGTGATTGAAAAATCTATGTTGGATTGAGTGTTACTTTAAAAGGGTAGTTGGGGTGGTGGTTTTTTTTTTAAAATTCATGTAACTCTACGATTTCATGTTTTATGCATCAAAGGTCGTTAACCTCATGAAGTATTGATCGAGTATTGTTGTTAGATTTGTAATTTGTTCATTTTTTGGTTCGTTTCTGTCTGTAATGAAGTATTGTTGTTATATTCAATTACAACATTGTTGGTTTTCTTGTTTATAGATTCAACAAGAGAAATTGGGGGGGGGGGGGGGGGGGGATAGACTTATTCGACAAATAAGGGGTCCAACACTTAACAAAGGAACAATTAGTAGCGAATATACATAATATTGTAGCAAGCCATAACTCTTGACAAAGAGAAAAGGAAAAGAGGGAGAGAGAGGATCGACATATTATATTTACAAAGTATTCAACAATTTCATGTCACACTTAACTATAAAGTTACATCTACAAAAGCACATTACAGCTTTGTCGAAGCTCCAACATTGCCTTCTCAAATGATGCATTCGCAATGTTCCTTTCTGCTTCCCTCTGAGGACACTGATTTATTTGCTTCTTCAGTCTCATTAAATGCAACCTGAAGATTTAATTCCAACTGTTATTTTTTGTGGTTTAGTTAAGCAAGCATCAATCTCCATTTGCTCCTCTATGGGAAGAAGCACATAAAATGCCAATTAAATATGTAATCCACACTTATTTATTTATTTTTACTAGAGCGAAAAAGAAATAACGAGTTTTTCTTTTAATAAATATTTGGTCTCATTTTTTATTTCTTGTTTAAAAACTTTACATTTATTTTGTCTGAGTAACGAAGTGGTAGGGTTGAGATTCATATTGATTGCTCCTCTACAGGAAAATAAAACGTACAAAACATCTTCGGACATTTGAAAATAGTAGTATGTATTGAAAAGATTTCAAAACATTTATCACATTTTCAAATATTTTAGATTTTTTTTTTAAAGACTTGCATATTATCCACCCCAAACTCTAAATAAGACGATTGAAGTTTGTAAAAAATGAGGGTTAAAATTCTCAAGTCCAATATGAGAGATACTTTAAATACTTCTCAGGTCCCAAATGAGATGTACTTGGATAATATACAACAAAATATGTTTGGCAGATAGTTGAACTTCTCAGGTCCACAATGAGATCTTTAATTAAACTTCTCAGGTCCAACATGAGATGTGTAAAATAACTTCTCAGGTCCAAAATGAGTTGTTTAAAATACTCCCCAAAAAAAAGTGTTCTAAATAAAAATTATAGTGACTTCTCATTTTAGAAATGGGAAGTATGTATGGTATGTATGGTAGACAATAAGTATACGGAAAGTATGTATGGTAGACAACTAGTATACGGGAAGTATGTTCCAAGTTAGAGAAACTCAAATAAAACCGACTTCTCATTTTAGACATGAGAAATATATATGGACACGCTGGCCGAACATCCACGCTGGACGGAGACACGTCGGATGAAATTTTGGGAGACTTCTAAGGTTGAGACTGAGAAGTGGTTACAGATCTCAGGTTCAAAATGAGAAGTACAAAACAACGGTATTTTTATAAATAGTTTGAAAACAACGGTAGATTCCTAAATTGTTTCGAAAACAACGTTACTTTCATAAAACACTCAGTATTTCTCTCTCTCTCTCTCTGTCTCTCACAATTTGACAAAGTATTTCTCTCTCTCTCTCTCTCTCTCTCTCTCTCGCTCTCACAATTTGACAAGTATCTCTCTCTCTCTCTCTCACACACACAATTTGACAAAGTATTTCTCTCTCTCTCTCTCTCTCTCTCTCTCTCTCTCTCTCTCTCTCTCTTTCTCTCTCACAATTTGACAAGTATCTCTCTCTCTCTCACACACACACACACAATTTGACAAAGTATTTCTCTCTCTCTCTCTCTCTCTCTCTCTCTCTCTCTCTCTCTCTCTCTCTCTCTCTCTCTCTCTCTCTCTCTCTCTCTCGTCTGAATAGATACTCATTTTTCTTTGATAGATACACAATTAACCTATAAATAAAGTTGTTTTAAGGAAATGGATCGATTTGATTCTTGTTGTGACTTGTGAGTTACGGGCACAGTGATGTTTTGTGCTCTTTTATTTGGGTGATTAATACTCCTATGATTCAAACTGTTTAGTTTTATTTTGCTGGTCGAGTTCGCCGTAAATCAATGTTCACTTGGACAAAACGCATCCAGTGTAAAGTTCATTAATCTTTTTTTAATGTTAAAAAAAATGTTCCGTTCATATAGATACCGATGGGATAATTCGAAATGCACAGAAGGGAAAGAAACAGAAAATGTACAGAGCAGTTTGGAGACCCACTTTTGGGTCTTGCACGAACAATCCGAGTCGTTCATTCATCTTAGAATAATTCTCTAAAGAGCCCCGCAAGAAATCAGCTCAATCGGACGTGAGAAAGTGCTCGATCCAAAACCCACCCCGTTTCATTAAAAAAAATTGACTGAAAAGGGTGAGTTTTGGATCGAGCACTTACGCACATCTGATTCAGCTGATTTTTCAAGGGGCCCCTTGTAAAATTATTCTAAAATGAATGAATGGCTCAGATCTTTCATGTGAAACTCAAAAGTGAGTCCCAGAGCTCCCCTGTACATTTTCGATTTCTTTTCCTCTGTACCCGTAGCAGCTTCCGATACCGATGTGATCCAATCGATCTCCATTTTATTGTAACCAGTAAATTCGACTGGCCGAATACTCAATTAAATCAAGCACTTATGGTTATTAGATTGAACTAAGTTTTTGCAAGAAAACTCAAAAGTTAATGGAAATTAATAAATGGCTCGATCATTTTTATAAAACCCGTAAGGGGATCCAATACACGGATCTGTGCACAGACCATTTGTGCGCAAAGTTTTATTATGCAAGCGGTGCGTAATGGTCAAAAACAATGTCTCAAATAATTTTGGAGATCATTTGGGATATATTCCAAATTTGCAATTTCTCTCTCCAACAAAACAATCCTCACAGAAATTCAACCTCCTCCTCTCTCTCTCTCTCTCTCTCTCTCTAATAGTTTGCCTTCCAAGATCAACTACCCCTCCACTTTTCTCTATATAAATCGCCTCACTTCTTCTCTCTCTCTCTCTCTCTCTCCTCCCCTGTATATTACCTTCTCTCTCTCCCTCTCCATAAACATACACAGTCATCATGACAGTCGACAATGGGCTAATCGTGAGCTTCGGCGAGATGCTAATCGACTTCGTCCCTACAGAATCCGGCGTGTCGCTGGCGGAGGCCCCGGGATTTCTGAACGCTCCGGGAGGGGCCCCGGCCAACGTGGCGATCGCCATCTCGAGGCTCGGCGGGAAGGCGGCGTTCGTGGGGAAGCTTGGAGACGACGAGTTCGGCCACATGTTGGCAGGTAAGGGCGGGCCATCAGCTACGAGACTTAATTGTCAAAATTGTCTTATTAAGCCAATTGGAACAACCCTTGAGAAACAACAAAGTCGCCATACCATTTGATTACTCAACGAAGAAAATTATATTTTACGTGTAATTGCGGCGGCTTTATTAGTGATTGAAATGCACTAAAATTTAAGTAATTATTCGAAGGCCATTCACGCTTAGCCAATTCAAATGAAAATCTAGTTAAATTTTGTGAAATAGAACGGCTCAACAAAAACAAAAACAAAATGAGGTCTAAGAAAATTTTAACCATAATTTGTGATTTTTATCACCTCTACGTTTGATTTTGGCTATTTTGACTTCAAATATTAGTAAAAAATCTGGCTCGGTCGCTTGGCAGGAATACTGAAGCAGAACGGCGTCTCGGGCGAAGGAATCTTGTTCGACCAGGGCGCCCGGACGGCGCTGGCGTTCGTGACCCTACGCGCAGACGGAGAGCGTGAGTTCATGTTTTACCGGAATCCTAGTGCTGATATGTTGTTGACCGCTGATGAACTCAATCTCGAGCTTATTAGATCTGTACGCTCCCTCTCTCTCTCTCTCTCTCTCTGTCTCTCTCTCTCTCTCGACATTTTGTTCTGTTTTTTTCTCTCTCTAGAAATACGGATCTAATCTTTCCCTCTAGGAAGATTTTATTCCTTGTATCACGGGATGCACTGCAAATCTTTCGGACGGAGTTACTGGAATGAGTAATTATTCAGTGGTGTTGCGGCCTGAATAAAGGTGTTGAGCATCACGCGGCATTATTTCATGGACAAGGGGTCCTTGCTTTGCACTAGGTGCATCGCGCCGTGCTATGCACTCCACCCGGCCATCTATTACAAAAATGTACGGCTTGGATCAAATCCAAGCAATGAATCTCACATTTGATTAGATTTGATCCGAATGCATTTTCACAACGGATGGCCGGATCGGTGCATGACACGATGCCATGCACCTAATGCACAGCAGCATCCCCAAATCCGTGTTTCACCAACACACGTTCACATCCGTAATTATGTTTACAGCAATTCTACTTACATACCTATCAAACACACCACTTAATAGGGTAAGCTCCACATTATATTTTGACAATCCAAACCATTTACTTATTTTCGGGTAAAAAAATTAAGTTGATCGGACATTAACAATAATATTAAAAATTTACAGTTTTCTTAAGAAAAATCCATCGTTTTCTCGTTAGTCTATTGATTTAAATCATGCACTTATCAATATCTGTTCGATTTGTTTTTGTAGTATGACTGATTAACACATTTGGAGCAACAAATGATTCTTCAAATAGGTTTTGGGATCACACGCTGAGTGGTGTGTTTGAGAAGTGTTTGAAATGATGCGTACATAAGAAAGCTCTTAAGTTTATGTACCCACGTTAGGCCACGTAAATTTGTTGTAATTAAGTTTACGTGCTCACATAAATATATGGTATTACCGACATATAAAACACCACGTGATTATACTCCATCAGCGCTGAATATTCAATATCCAGTTATCCATATTGTAAAGTCCAGTTCGATCTAGCCTCGTGGATCCGACGTGGATACCATTAAATAATGTTGTCTTGTGGATTCTACCAAGAAAGGTCTCTTCTGATTCACAAAATTACACATTCAGCGATTCCCAGTTGACAAACTTGACATTAGAAAAAAAAAAAAAGTCTACTGATTTACTGTAAATTATTGAGTGGTCCCATCCTATACAATCACATCTTCAAATGATCAATTAAGGTTGAGTTTAATTGAATGTTATACATACTAGTATATGTGAGATTCAACAATCGTCTGGACGAGAAAAATCAATAAATTACAAAATATTAATAAACGTTGAAAAAAAATGTGGATGAGGTGAAGAAAAAAGATTTTTTTTGTCTTTGATACTTTTTTCATAATTTTCTTATTTTTATACACTCGTCAAAAGTAGTTTTTTATCCAAGAAAAATTGATGCGAATCTAGCAACTGTTGGCATAATCCAAACTGAATCGCTGTTAATTGCATAAATTGCACTCCCATTCATTTCAAATTTCAAATTATTTTCAATTTTTTAAATGGATTAATTTTAAGACCTTGTTTGCGGACCGGACAAAAACGGAGGTAGTAACATTTCCTAGTCATTAAAAAAATAAAGCCGAATATAATGATCGAAAATTTAAAAAAATAAATAAAGAAAATACAAAATGGCCTGTGTTAACGTCAATTGGTTGGCATTGGGTCAGGTGGAGTATTTTTCTTTTTTCCCTAGCGTGTATTTGACTTGATGTAGCCAATAAAATAATTGCTCATTAGCCACGCGCGTTACCTCACTTTGCACGTGCTGCCCTCGTTCATATATAAAAAAATAAAGTAGTTTTTTATTATTCATTTAATTAAAAGTTTGTGAGAAAAGATTACTTATCATGAATTGAGTCAGTGTCACGTGCATATCCTTTACACATTTCTGTTTGCTCCCTTACTCTTTTTTTTTTTTTTTTTTTTGTAATTTTCAAGTGTCTGGGGACTTATTTACGCGTAGCTCGTCTAATTCTTAAAAGATTTTTTTACACCGTCTACTAGCGGAGCGTCCTATTAAACTGAGCAAAGTTTTGTAAGGACCGATTGCACAAGAATTGATATCATTAAGAAGGTTTTGAATCAGATAATTACAGGGAGGGAACCCCGGAGTCTTAGATCTTGACTATTGGGCGATTTCATTGGGTTGCACTTGAAATGGACTGATGCCTTACTCAGAGACAAAGCCAGGAATTTCACTACTCAGGGGTGAATGTTTTATCCAAAATACTTTGCAGGGGCGAGCCTATATAATTCATAGAAAAATTAATTTTTTTCTATGTAATAATATAGGTTTTTTTTTTTCCCTTACAGGGGCAACCGCCCTAGTGACCCCCTCTGGCTCTATCCCTGGCCTTACTGTGAGGTTTTCCTTTCCCAGCTCACATTCAATGGTAGAACAGTAAACAGAAAATAGTATCCACGCCTATTTGCATAGGAGTTTTCCAAATAATCTAAAACACGCATTCTTGGTTCTAGGGTCGGCTCATGGTATAAACCAATGAAGCCACCGCTTTGGGTCCCCCGAAATGTAAAAGATTGGGACTCCCAAACATGTAAGCCTCGTATATATTGTAATAGATGTTTATTTTTTGCATGACCATATGTTTAAATTTGTGAAATGATAAATATTTTGTAATGTTTTTTTATGAAGATACGTGTTGAAAAATTTTATTATGCAAAATACATGAGGGCCTCATCTAATGAATTCGTTTCAAGCCTCCAAAGCTAATGAGCCGGCACTGCTTGGTTCTTTGCTAAGAACATTGTTCTAATAAATTGAAATTTCTGCCATGTATATAGAATTACTCCCGAGCCGATTTCCCTTCCTTTAATTTTGGTCTCGGAGTTTGCCAAAGTAAACGCAAGCTGACCGGACATCGGTTACCCAAAATAAATCAATTCATTGTGATTGCGGTAGTAGGTGTGACCTTAAGCATGTGCAAAAGTATAGCAATTGTCCTTTTGACTAGTGGTGGGGATTGTTTAGCAAACAACTTTATACACCTACCTACTGAATTGTAATCACCAATTTTGACCAACTATGTGCAAAGACACAAGAAAAAGTAAAGCAATAGCAAAGAGGAATTATTTCCCGTACGTCATTTTTTAACAAATTGAACAGTTAGTTAAATATAGAAGTTGGTCATACTATATGATTTCCGTTGATGATTTTGCTTACACAATTTTTTTTTTCTTTTACTAAAACAGGCCAATGTTTTCCACTATGGTTCAATAAGCTTGATCGTGGAGCCCTGCAGATCGGCTCACTTAAAGGCGATGGAGGTAGCGAAGGAAGCCGGTGCCCTGCTATCTTACGATCCCAACCTCCGGCTACCATTGTGGCCTTCAGCCGAGGAGGCTCGCAAGCAGATCATGAGCATTTGGGACAAGGCAGAGGTGATCAAGGTCAGCGACAACGAGCTCGAATTCCTCACCGGGAGCGATAAGATCGACGATGAGACGGCGTTGTCCCTCTGGCATAACAATTTGAAGCTCTTACTGGTGACTCTTGGTGAGAAGGGATGCAGATATTATACTAAGGTAAGTCAGCAATACCTCTTGCTGTTTAATGCCGATTTTGACAAAGCACTTTAATGATTTTCGTAGTCGAGGTTTTTTCAAAACTAAAATACGGAGTATCCGATTTACAGGATATGAGGTGAGGTCTTACTGTTTTGATAAAACATGCATCGAATTTATAAACCTCGCAAAAATGTGTAATATACTAACCATCAGGGCCGTGATATTATTAATCTCATCCCTATTTTATCGATATACTAACCTGTACCACACCATCGGGACTATGGTATTATTAATCTCATCCCTATTATATAGATGCTATTACATATCTAATGAAATTATATTACTTTACTATTAGTCTTGTCAAATAAGTGGGTCCTTGGTGCAATATTTCAAACTACTTATCTTAATAGGACATAAGATGGGTTGGTGGATTATATTTGTCCTTCATGTGGAATTGGTAGGTGTATAAACTACTTTCATAACATTAACTCCTTGAAGCAACTGCCATTCTTTGAAAGGGATTTAACCCACAACTCCTTGAGGGAAATTAATTATATGTTTTTCTTTTTCTTTCTCATGTTTTACCACTTATTGACGGATTTGGGGTTGTTGTTTTGTACCATCTGAGCTGTCCGTGCTAGGATGGACGGCCCAAATATCATCTTGCACGCACGACAACGAACAGTTCGGATGCAAATGTGCTAAAGTGAAATCTGAGCCGTTCATCCGAGCAACGGACAGCTCGGATAGTGCACCACATTTGTTGTGCATCCCATGCACAATAGCAACCCCACAATATTAAAAGCTCTCCAAAGGGCTCCTTCTAACTATTAAAAGTTTCTAGCCCGAAATGGTTGGCATGGTGGTGAAGGCTGGGAAGTTAGGGGTGGGCTCCACCTTAAGGTCTCAGGTTCGAAACCTCTCAGGTGTAATCAAATTCTTTGGGGCTAATCCATACAGAATTTTGCTCTGCTTTTAAATGGAACCCCCGGTAGTAGACAAAGATTAGTCGGGATATACATAAGCTGGCTCTTACACCTAGTAATCAAAACAGCAAAAGAAATTCCAAATATCTAGTAATTAATACTATATGAATTATTGGTAGAACCCCCCCCCCCCCCCCCCCCCCCCCCCCCCCCACCAAATTGATGCGGAAAGGTCACTTTAGTAGTAATGCTACGCGTACACCATATTCGCGCACACCACATGCACACCAGCTCATCCGGACAGTCCAAACGCTTTTTGAACGGTCTAGATTTGAAACCGGTCATAAAGCATTTATGACCGGTCATAAATGCTTTATGACCGGTTTCAAATCAGACCGTCCAAAAAGCGTTTGGACGGTCCGGATGGAGTGGTGTGCAAATGGTGTGCACACGTGTGGTGTACACGTGGATTTTTCCGTCACTTTATATGCTTTTTAGATACACCATAAAAAATTTCCTATTGGTGTCCTCCATTTGCGTCTCAATCAATATTTAACATGCACGGAAAGAGGTGCTATTCCTTAATAGCTCCTCTTTTAGAATAAAAACAATTAACGTGAAATCCCAGATCCCAAGTTGACAACTTGACCTTATTTTATTGGTTGTATTAAAACCTTAGCATGATTAAGAATGAAAGGTGGCTGTCACCACTAAACAAAAACCTGTCACCACTAAACAAAAACCATAGTCTTTTACAAACTTTTTTCATTAGTATTTATTGGCAATAGAATCATGAGCTGAGTAATTATTTAGCGGTCTAGGCGCACCGCCACGTAATGCTCTTTCTTATCCACCGCACCCTTAGTAGTCGGTATCACAGAAATTTGTAGTGGATAAGGGTATTGGGAACACCACGTCACGGTGCCCGAGACCATCAAACAATTTTTTGACCCGAGCCAGGCCCTGGGGTAGTCCTGGAGCTTTAGAGTCACCTGGATGGCTCTTGTGCTCTGAATTTAAGAAATTAAGACTTGCCAAAGCATTATTTATTGTTTTCTTTGATAAATTTAGTGTTTAAACAGAATCATCCCAGTGCCAACCTATTGCCTTTTGCTTTGATTTTACTTTTCTAATTGAGAAGATTTTAAGTGGTTTGGTTGCTCCTCTAATACTCTTAACATTTTTGAAAGAAAAAGAAAGTTGTTTGGAATACTAAAGACAGCTTAGTTGGAATCTACAAAAGTGCCTTGTGCTTGACTCAAAGGGAACCTGATAAGCCTTCAACAAAGGAGAAAAAATATCTCCATTGGGAATTTTAGGAAATTGAAGGAGCTAAATTTCTTAATCAGAAAATTCAAAAAAAATATCACCATCTATTGTAACAATACACCCAAGGCCCGTTGATTAACCGGAATACCGGATATGAGCATTGAACTGAAATGTGTATGAAGCGGCTATACGTCAGTGTTTGGTTCAAAAAATTTACTGTTCGGACCACAAAGCGTGATATCTGCGATATCAAGGGGTTGTGGTAATCTCATCACTATTATTTCGATAGGATTACATATTCTGTGAGATTAGACATACATTATTATTGCTCCCGTCAAATAAACAGGTACTCAGTTCTTTGTAATGCTTCATATCTATCCATTTGAAATAGTTATGATTCAGATCGTTTTTGATACGTTTAGTGCTTGGAATGACCGGTTTCTTGTTTGCAACGTAGAATTTCCGGGGTACTGTGGATGGATTCCATGTCAAAGCAGTGGATACAACCGGTGCCGGTGATTCATTTGTCGGGGCTCTCCTATGCAAGATCGTCAAAGACCGATCCGTGCTTGATGTAAGTTCTCTGCTATATTTTGTTGTTTTGGTTGATTGTAGGTTGTAAATGAATTTTGAGGAGGGAAGGAATAAGAAGGGGAAATGAGCATTCAAATCACCTCTACCGAAAATGTCTCGGTACCTCTATTTGTTTACGTGCAGTTTCAGTCGCAGAATCGCATTAAAGACTCCGATCAATTGGAGTCTTTTTTCACTATCCTCAGCCTAAAGCTGCACCGGAACAGAGAAACATGAGTAAAATGGGTACAGGTGGTAATTGTAAATCAGAAACACAAATAGACGACCTCAGCGTCATGCATTAGGAAAATTATCACTTTCCCTTGGAGCACCGTCACGTGGTGCTCCAAGTGGCCTTTACCCCCACATAATCTCACGGGGCCTAGTACTAAGTATATGGACCCCACATGGTGCTCCAGGAGCTCTGAACAATCACTCCATGTATTGTTAAACACAACAAGTATTGAGATGTGGACTAATTTGCAGGAGGAAGCAAAGTTGAGGGAAGTGCTTAAATATGCAAATGCATGTGGAGCCATCACCACAACCAAGAAAGGAGCCATTCCAGCTCTTCCTACTGAACCTGAAGTCCTCACCCTTGTCAAAGGGTAACAATGGAACAATAAATTGCATTGCTTTTCCCTTTTCTAGGAGTTCGTTGCAATTGAGTTAAAGTAAGTTTAGTTTTCTCTCAAAATTGCATTGCTTTTTCCCCCCCTTCTATGGTTGTAATAAGAGAAGACTTGAATTATTTGGGAAGATAATTTAACTTTCTTCTTGTTTGGGAATCTCTCTCTCTCTCTCTCTCTCTCTCTCTCTCTCTCACACACACACACACACACACACACACACACAGACAAAACAATTGTACTAATTCAGAGTGAGGATTTGAGTAAAGGTTAACACTTTCCATCTGTAAAGGAAGGCAGGATACAGTTGCTTGAATTTTTTCTAAGGTGGTGTGGCCAATGCACAATGGAGTTGTAGTGCATTTTACAATGTGTCTTTTGGAGATCTTATTATCATGATTTGAATTGTTCATTTTATTGTGATCATTAATTTTTTATCCGTCAAAAAGTAGGAATGATCCGATATCGGAAGCAACATGATCAACAATATTTATTTTTGAAAAATGAATAGTCCGGCCTCTATAAAATCCACGGTTTCAATCATGAGGATGAGATCTCGAAGAGCGCAGGAATTTGATTACAGGCTTGAATGTGTCATACAAAGTAGCTCCAAAATATTGCACCGCCATGATTTGATCAGAATAAACCATTTCCAAAACATATATAGTTGATTGGACATAGGTAGCTGCGAAAAATTGCACGGCGTGTCATGCCTTGGCTAGCCCGGTGACAATAACATGTTCCTTCCTTACCCGGCCACAAGCACATATTGTGTCATGTCTTGCCTAGTCCAGTGATGAACCGTAAGACAAATGAACTACTGCAATTATAAGGTTCTCGATGTCTTATCTATGTGATTGTTTCATTTGTTTGCTTGAGTTATCTACCCGACGGTGCATCACCCACCCTTGTAGTAACTCAAATTGTTCAGGGCAGCTTTCGCACCCTTCGTCTAATCCCTGCACGACCAATTCCACCTTCAACTTGCTCCGGCCCAGTTAATGGCGTGACAAAGCCCCACATGAACTGGCCTCACAATATGCCAAATTCGTTGCAGAACGTAACCCAGATCTTCAGCTAACTTGAGGCATATTTGGCTGAAAGATGCACCAAATGGTTTTTCCACAGAAATGGAAACTTTGGATCTTTGCTGAACATGACAGAGATATGAAGGAACAAATAAATCCGATCAAAGTGGGACCTCATAACAGTTGGCATGATCATTGATTTTCATGCTATTTCATTTGGTACACCTAAGTTTGGTACATTTTCACTTCTTTACTTCAAAAAAGAGTTCAAGAGGAAAGGACGACGGGAAAGATAAGTTGCAGCCTGAAATAGGGCTAGATAGGGGGATGCCGTAGCCGCTGCACAACGTAGTGTGGCACAAAATTAGGTTAACATTTGATTAAACAGTCTATAAACAGCTTTAGATGTAGGCAGAACTTCGTCGTTTTGCAGCACCACACCTTCAGTAGGGCTCAAAATAGTAATGCCCAAACTCGGGCATCACTTGACAAAGAGTTCACCCTCCCACCCACTCGGACCTGGAGTTCATATCCCACTCGGACCGGGAGTCCCTATAGTGCAGCAAATGCACCAGGAGGTTGCAGTGCAACTTGGTGGAGCATTTCGAGATATCATCACAATCCGAACCAGTCGTTTTCCAGAGCGCGTCAAGTACTTAAATTGTACAAAACATCATGTCGACCAGACATTTATAACTATCTTGGTGAACCCTTACCCTAATACAGAATTTGAATGGCAAAAATTCTGGGAATCGGTTATATGATTCAAGGATTTCCATTTTTCCAAATTCTAATAGCTAATCCAATCCGGAAGTACATTCTCACATTAGGTACAAATAATAACCCCACCCTCCTCTTGGTAATCTTAAATGGATAATTCTAAGGGTACAGAAGGGTGGGGAATAGAAAATCTACCTACCGGCTCAGGGATCCCACAAGAACGATCCGAGTCGTTCATTCATCTTAGAATGATTTTCCGAGTAGCCCGGTGAGAAATCAGCTCAATTGGACGTGCATAAATAAGTGATCCAAAATCCCCCCGTTTCATTCAAAAGATGGAAAATCATTCTAAGATGAATGAACATCTTGGATCGTTCATGTGGTCCCGAGCCAATCAGTACATTTTATGTTCCCCGCGTTCTGTAACGCGTAGCAGTGTCCGATCTTAAATTTCAAACTCAATCCATGAAATGATTTTCGGAAAGAGTTCTGAATTACTCAAATAGTTGAGTAAAATTATCTCAAGACATCAAGTTTCTAGGTATTGGATCTTTAGTAATCAGATTAATAACCACTCTTGTGTTTCGGGATGGAATATTTACTATTATCTCAGTGTGATTTATCATGATAAATTACAATGTTATGATCAAAAGAAGTCCCCCTATCTTATATTTCTCGATCCATTGGTGCTAGAGGCTCAAAATTCTAAGGAAATACGGATTGGTATATTTGGACACTCGTCTATACCAGAATCAAGAAAGTCTTAAGCCTTTTTTACAACAGGAAGGAGAGGGAGCTAACATTGAATCTGCTATAACAACTGGGCTCAAGCGCATCTATAACCTCCGAGGCATGCCCATTCCCCATTTTCTTTACTCCCAAATTAGCATGGATTTTCCAATGGTTACTTATACAATCTAAATACAGGGCAACATGTATTATGCGCTGTCTGGATCAAGTGGAAACATGTAAATTCTTGGAAACTAACCAGTTCGTCACAAATAATAACACAAATCTATTGCAAATGGCCAATGGGGCACGACATAAAGGAACATAGTGCAACTATCCATTTATAACCGGTAGAAGTTCACTTTCGTCTTCACTTCCAAAACAATAAACCTTTTATGGCAAAACACAAACTCCCTAAAACGCAGAGAATCTCTGCAATGATATATCAAACATCCAATTTTTCAAATAGAATACCTGGAAAAACTTTATTGAACGAAATACATAAGTACAGTCGTTTGAACTTGTTATATATAAGTTGTCATATTCTTTACCAAACTTCTTGGGGGACCTAAAATCTGGTAAAAATGACACCAACTGAAAGGTAACTTTCTTTAACAAACCGTCTTTATCTACGTCACTTATTAACTAGTAGTAATATGCAACTTCTGGTGGATAAGAATTCCTCTTTCTTCTCCATTTGAGCAAGTTCCCTACTACAGTACAATTGCTTGGGGATAACAACTACTAACCTCCATATGCAGAGAACCCCAGACTTGCTTGCATCTTTCCCACTTTGCCCGCATTTGACCCAGAAACGCCTCGGCCCATGGTTCATTCTTTCCTTCAAGGCTCAATTCATAAGGCACTGAGAAACTGTTTAACATTTGTAACTATGTTAACAATATTCATACCGATTCGCAACAGATCATCAGAATAGAAACAGTAAACTACCCTTGCCGAAATCCATTAGACATGGTAAACTTGTATGAATCTATGATACTACTTCTAGCAAAAAAAAAATGTTCATATAATGCCAAGGGTCAATGGTAAAAGAACTCACTACGAAACTTATGTTGGGAGTTCGAGTCCAAGGATCACTTTGTGCATCTAACGCCAAAGGTTAAGTTCATAGCCATTTTACCCCTCCCAACCCTACGACACCCAATAAACAGGTATCAACTAGCCGTAATTTATGTCTACGCTATTTATAAGCCACAGAATTATTATCTCAAGCTTCAGTTCCAACATCATCACTCTGAAGAGTCTGAATAACATTATCCCCTCCTAAGCAATTTTAAGCTAGTATATCAATTTGCCAGCGAGAAAAGGGTTGACAAGACCTTGGTCTCATGGAAAAGGAACAGCCGCAATTTGCAGGTTAAGTCAGATGTTTCAGACAATGAGCTGATCAAAATGTTATGCACAATACTGAGGTCTCTAATTTGGAACTGTTCAATTAAAAATAAATCATAGCAAAAAAGTGAATTTATACAAAATAAAATCAAACCTGAAAAAAAAAAAAAAACACAGTTGGCTACGATTTGCAGGTTAACTTAGGTGCTTTATAGTCTACCCAAAAAAAAAATTACCGTTGGAGCTTGTCCGAGAATGGTTAATTATTATCTCCAAAACTAGTATATGAACCTAAGAAGCCTTTTCCACTTAATGCCAATGGATTTTAAGTTGGATGGTTTAACATGGAATCAGATCTTAGCTTTAGGAGGTTTTTGATAAGACCTCTTAGTTGATTGTCCCGTCGTTTGTGCCTTTATTAATGCACTTCGTTTCATTGTGATCCCTATGATACGGATAGTTTGTATACCTATCGAGGGCACGTCAAGGGTCTCACGGCACATGCGAGGGAGGTTTAAACTTTGAAGTGTGTCCCAAGTTTATTACTCCCTCCGTCCCAAAAATAGTCCCTCGTTCCATTCTAATCGGATAGAAAATCGATTATATCTTTCAAGCGGTAATACATTTCATATGCAATATGATCTTGTTTGATAGATCTCAATTAAATCTAAAATACAAAGTTTTTAAAATCACCTAAAACATTATAGATTATAACATATGTCACATTGAAAAGTGGCACGAACTTCCAAAAGGGACTATATTTTTGGGACAGAGAGAGTAATTATTGCCTACGAAACCAACATATGAACCTGGGTGGGTCTTCCACTCAGCCATTTGGTTTTAACATGAATACTTTATCACATAAAAAATTATGATGACAGTTAATAATCTTTATTTCATTGCTTTTAATCAGTCTTTGAACTCCCACATGTAATAGTTGAGATCCTCCAATTTAGGCATCAGCTTGCAGATATTCTCCATCTGTTTTGCGATAGGAGAATCAGTCAAAAGACATGACTCAGAAAGATATAAGGTAAGTGTGTCATCTCACCTCATCAGTTCCTCGTCCTGGCATTCTTTATTGGAGCTACCATTCCTACAAGATTTTGCTGTTCTCAATCATTATCACTAAGTCGAAGTAAAACAACACAACTTCAAGAGGACGAAATTAACATGATAATGAACAGTGGGAAAAGAAAAACACAGTATGATAGGCAACCCCTAACCATATGTTTTGGAAAATTATAAACCAGACCATCTCAGAAAATTATCTTCATGTGGAGATCCTCCAAGCTAGCATGTATTTGTTCAAATTATAGGTGGCAATTGGCAACCCAACCCAATCCGCCCACTTATAACCCAATCCAACCTGTCCATATTGTAATATGGGTCGATATAGGTTGAACCCATATTAACCTATATTTACATGGGTTTGGTCGGGTTGAAAATGGGTTGGACCCCAAAATTAAAAAAATCGGGTTCTTCCCTTCCACGGGTTCTCCCTCAGATTAATACCCCCTCCATGTCATTTGCCATACCTCTCTCTCTCTCTCTCTCTCTCTCTCTCTCTATATATATATATATATATATATAGACCCACTTTCCAGTCCGGTATCCCGGACTAGAGGTTTTTGGGTGTTTTGAAGCTTTTAAAACGTGTTTTTGCATGATCCGAACCGTCCAATGTGTTTAAAAAGTGTTTTTAAGGGTCCCCGCGGGAAATCATCAAAAACTGTACATTTTCAGTTTTAAGGTCCCCACGGGCTTGATCCGAGCTCCACAAAAACTGTATATTTACAGTTTTGCGAAAAACTGTTTGGATCAAGCCCTTCCCGGTATTTTTTTTTGAAGATTTCCTGCATGGACCCTTGAAAACACCTTCTGAACACATTGGACGGTTCGGATCGTCAAAATAATATCGGGAAGGTGGAGTCCCGGATCCGGGATTCCTGGACTAGATAACTCCTCTCTCTCTCTCTCTCTATATATATATATATATATATATACACACACACAGTCCACTTCCAATCAGGTATACCTGATGGGCTTCCCATCAGGGACTCCAATTTCCCGATCAAATTTTCATAATCCAAACCGTCCAATGTGTTTAAAAGGTGTTTTTAAGAGTCCACGCAAGAAATCAGTGAAAGAAAATACAAGGGCTTGATCCGATCAGTTTTTGATAAAAACTATATATATACATTTTTATCAAAAACTAATCGGATCAAGCCCTTTCTGGTATTTTTTTTCACTAGTTTCTCGCGGGGACCCTTAAAAACACCTTTTGAACACATTGGACAGTTCGGATTATTAAAATTTGATCGGAAATTAGAGAATCATAAGAGTCCCTGATGGGAATCTCATCAGGTATACCTGATTGGAAGTTTACTGTATATATATATATATACCCAAGAAGTTTCCTATGAGGGCTCCCTCACAAAAAAAGTGCGGGAAAACAGTTGTGGGCCGTTGGATCCTATGCCCTTCACGCGATCCAACGGCTCACAACTGTTTTCCCGCACTTTTTTTTGTGAGGGAGCCCTCATAGGAAACTTCTTGTATATATACCTATTCATTGTTTGCAAAGTATTTTGATTCACCTTTCCACCGAAAAACCTTATTTGACGAATTCATCAACACATTCATTTACAAAACCTAATCGATCAAAATCAAAATCTCTCTACCGTTCTTTGCAAAATATGAAGAACCAACAGATCAATAACTTCTCGCTCATGTACGACAAAAACAAGATCATTTAATATTAAAGAATGAATTTCATATATGAATCTCTCTCCTGTTGTTTGCTTTTTAGGATTGAATTTCAATGAGTTAGTTGTTGGAAGTCCCCAGGGAAAGCAACGATACAGAGGCCAACCTCATGCCCAACCAACAATTCCCTAATTTTTGCCTTTGAAACGCGGGTTGGATTGGGTTAGGTTGGGTTTAACTTGACCCATTTCAACCCAACCCATATTCAACCCGCATGTTATTGGCCTATATTCAACCCACAACCCATATTAACCCATCCAAACCCAAGTACCCAACCCAACCCACCCATTTGCCACCTCTAGTTCAAATATTACTTTTCTGTACCTGTCCAACACAAAAAAGATGTTGCTATGGCTGAAAGAAGAGTTTTGGACCATACACTCCTTTTTAAGATCACTGGTAAAGGAACAGGGAAAAAAAAAAAACTTTCATAAACCAAATATCAAAAATTTAGCAATTTATGAATCAAAACCAGAGGCAAGAATCATGAGCAACAAACCTGCGCACTAAAACTTTGAAGAGATGAAGAGACTTGGTGGAAAGATTGTATATTGCGTCTGAAATATGCTCCTTGCTAAACAAGTACACAATTGGATAACCAAGCAGCCATCTGTGACAAAATAACAGATTTACTTCACACTTCAGCCAAAGGGTACTACTATCAAGAATAGAATAAAAAGTTTTTTTTTTTTTCTCTCGATTAGAAAACAAAGTTGACATCTATTTTCTCAAAAGCTTGAAATTTTTTCAGTCAATGACACTTTTCTTGCTGACAAACCACTAAACATTAACAGTTTTAACATGAACACCAGCTTCTTGGATGGGCCAATAATCGAGTCTTGAGCATCTCTAGTTACTTTATTTGAACAGAATCCTTGGCTTACAGATTCGTATGTTCATGTGAACTAGTTACTAGAATCATACACCACTTCTTCAAAGAATAGAGACGGTGTATTGAGTTTCGACTACAAATTCACAAGTTTCTCGCTCACTTGCATGCACGGTACAGTAAATAGGTATAAGACATTCGAATTCGGATTGGAATCCACGGTTGACGCTCTGTGGATGAAATTTCCCTTTTCCCCCCATCAAACTGGAAAATTTTGTAAATATAAGACATGGGGTCACTCTAGACTTTTCATGTATCATTTGAGTTAAAACCAATCATATTGTTTACGAGTTTACCTCCCAAAAGATTTAATACTTCTATATAATTAGTTTTCTGAACTACAGAAATTAAAAGGAACTTAAAGTAACATTTTCGTGGTATAGGAACTAAAGGTAACACTTGGCCCGACTTTTCTCCAACTTGGATAAAAATCCTGAAGTTGCCACTGCCCTAACCCATCAAGAAGCAAGATAATTCAGATAGCGAAGTATCTAGATTATTCATGTCACCAATCAGCAAATTGCATGTATTTATAACCCAGGTCAAAGTCAACAATTAGAACCCAACCGCGTCCACATTATGAAAAGTCACTTAAATATAGGTAATTCATTTAAATAAAGAGATCTGTTCCACAGAGATAAGACCCAGAAAAACTATGAATGCATGCTTCTGTTTTGAGACGTATATATGCTAGTCATAGTTTTTTTTTTTTTTGCTGTTTGTAGGTCATAACTTTCATGGATACAAGTTTAGCATCAGGCCATAACCATGTTATCATGGTCATTGCTGTTATAATGAGCATCAAGAATTCATGAGTACTTAACCATCGAACACTCTACAACGAATTTTGACAAAAACAGTAGCACAAGCACAACAAAAAAGATCAGTGGCATGATCACAGTGTTACTTAATGAACACATCCTATTCCCCCTTTTGTATGTTGAAGAAGATCATCAAGAAATATGTATCAAATGCAAACTGAAATAAAAGTATTGTTATTGGTCATATCAGAGGTTCCTCAGCCAGAACATTCAAAAAAGAAACAAACTATCGCTCTCTTTCTTCGCGGGCAACTAAGAATGTGTTACAAGATCTTCAACCGTTATTGCTAAGCTCCGTAAGTTCTACCTTTTTCTGATCACCTAGTAACAGCCTATTGCTAAGCTCCAGAGGAATTCCCAGCTAACAGCCTATTATGATCTTTTGTCTGCTGTATGCTTACCTATTTGATTCTTAGTCAAACGTAGATTTTCCCATGTACTGGCAACTGAAAAGTTTAATATCAACCTCATCTAAGAATTTATAATCATTTATGTATACATGCATGAGGATTGAGAAGTAATGTCTGAAACACTGGCCAAGCGACTAACTGAAGGTTTCAAACCTGAGAAAGCCTAACCATCACACACAGCCCAATACAAATCAAAACTTGACCAAGGGAAAGAAGACAACAAGGATCAGCGCATTTTAACTGGAGATGCAGTTATTCATTTATGGATAATGCATGTATAATTGAATGTCATATGCCTTAACCTTAGTATCAGTACAACTCAAGTAGATGAGTTTTCAAAGTTGAATACTCCTGTCCTTACTCATAAGATGCTTCATACATCTACAAGGGGGGAATCAATCACCTCCATGGATCATTTCATAATTTTCTTCTCGTCTTTTATAAGCATATCTCCTTAGAATCCCCAAAAGAAAATTTCTTTGACACAGTGTGTTTGCAAGATTGCAATCATTGCATACCTATGAATTTGGCTTATGAAATTTCTTCCTTCACTTACCCTTTTGCTTAGTAGTCCCACATCGGTTCAAACCACTTTGGCCCTTGGTTGAATCTACATTCTCTTCTACTCCAACAAAGACCTGTTCTATCTCTATTGAATCAACACAAGATTCAATTCTAATTGATGATGCTTCTGAATCAAGAAGTATGTTTTACTTTGTAAGAAGTGTTTGGCTTGGAATAAGAAAATCAAATTTGAACAATTACGTTGTGCCCGCAATAGACTTTCATGCTGGAGTAAGTTTATCATCAAGGTTCTAAAAGTTGCTAGGCGGCAGGCGCTAGTCAGGCAGACGGGCACCGCCTAGGCCAATTAATCGGCGCTCTAAACATTAGTCGGATTATCCATATCTTTTACTTTTAAAAATATTCTCCTACCCCCTTCCCAAGTACTGAGAGCAAGTACTTCAGCATAAGTAGACTAAAACATTAACTAACATGGAATTTAAGTAGACTAAAAATATGAAGTTCAAACCAAATGAAACTAATGGCAGCAATGGAAGGTGACACGTCAGGTAGAGATTAGGTTTTGAGGTTTTGGATTTTAGTGAGTTGGGCACTGGGTTTAATCGAAATCAGTTTATGTCATAGGAAAATTACTCCAAAGCCCCTTCTACTATATTACCATGACAGTAAAGCCCCTGAAATTTTAAAATCATATCGCTGGCCGATTAATCGTCCACCTCATTCCGCCTAGATGCTTAATCCCACCTAATCCACCTAGCTGCCTAATCCGCATAGCTGATTAATCGGTCTGGCGCCTAGATCACCACAAGGCGGCCGGGTACCGCCTAGAGCCTAGGCGCTGATTAATTGGCCGCCTTACAGAACACTGTTTATCATATAGAAAATGTTGAGCCAAATCTTCAAAATGGAAAATCTGTGGTTTTATGAACCTCCGTATTGTGACTCAAGTATGTAGTCTGGCCATTTTTTCACAGTACTATCATAGAACTTCCCAGAAGCAAGAAATACATATTATTAAAGGGGTAATAACAATAGAGCTGCATCATATTCAGACAGATATAAAGTAACATACCCAAGGATAATGCAAGTGAAGCAAGTGGAGTGGTAGCCCATTGGTGGGCACCATGTACTCCCATGCATTTGACTGGGGTCAAACCTCACTAACTACAACAAACAATACTGAATTTCGCCAAGAAAAAAAGAAGAAGGATAATGCATGTCCACGTCAGAGTGAAAGCAGGAGTTACCCATTCAGAGTTGGTATGGTGACTTCTGTTTCTTGCATGCACCTACTCAGGTCAATAAATTCAGAAGACTGTGGTATTACTAGGTCCTCTATTCTAGCTTTTCCAATGGACATTGAGTCTGTTCGGTGAGATGGAAAGGAATCACTGTTCGTTCTGTCAACTGGAAAGATCAACGAAAACCACTTCTGAACTGATACAAGCTCCATCGCTACCGAGCTTTCTTCAGCATGTGATATCATCTATAGCATTCCGAATAAGGGGCACAAGAAAAATAGAAAACAAAATTGCATGACTAAGAAAAAAAAATTCAAATGCCTAAGCCTGTTGAACAACCTTTGGAGGATCCTGTTCAAGGTCTGCAAAAAGCAGTTCCGTTTCTGAATTTAAGCTTGACCTAACAAACTCTGCAAGCCCATGAATGTGTATCAAATATATCATGTCTTCTATAACCATGACTCTGAGATTCTCAAACTTGGATGACTCCTGAAAGTAAACACAGTGGCTAATTCCAATTAGAGTTCAACAAAAACCAGTAAAGTAACATATAAAGAGTGGCAGGTTTAGAACGGATTATATCAGTCCTAATATTGAACTCCAACACATACTAGGGGCATGAAAACATAGCAATTACAGCACTGACACAGTTCCACCAACTAATCGACCAAGTAGATCAAAACCAATGTGTGAAATTAAAAGGGGAGTAGGGAACATATGGTAAATAAAGAACTAGAGGTTTCTACAAGCAAAAAAGAAAGTAATAACAACGATGCATGAAGATTTAAGGAAAACCTTTTCTCCAAACATGGCATAAAATATCAAACTATCCTTACACGATGCCAAAGTAATTGTAAAGGAACAGTACAAATCACACTCATTAGATACTTGCACATATCTTTGTGGATTATATACCCAGCAAAGCAAGAAATAAAGCTTCAACCAGTTTATATACAGAGTTTAGTTTGTGTTCATACCTTTTGGCTAAGCTTGAGAATTCCGCACAGGCGTTCTTGCAGTTCAGGCATCTTTCCACCGTAGTCCACCATTATAACGGGCCTCATCCCGGTGCACAAGGCCAACATATCTGCCCATATGTATTCCATATTATGAGTATATGACACATCAAACATTATCTCAAACCTTAATAGATTCAATAGACTGCTAAGAACTTGTACACTTCTAAAAACGCACAGATGCATCAAGAACAACATAAGAGTATGTCGTAATCAGGAACTCAGATTTTACCAAAATAATATGAAAATCCAGAGACTTAAGCGGATCCTTTTGACTTCTCAAGTAAGTGAAGAAAAGACTACGTTCAAGGTCAACTTTAAGACATATTAGCCAAACAAATTATGAGTAAGTGAAGAAAAGAATACGTTCGAGGTCAACCTTAAGACAGTAGCCAAACAAATTATGAAATGATCAGAAATCATGAAAAGTGACGAGGGTAGAAAGATTCGAAACACATTGATCTCTTGGGGAGGATCTTAATTGAATCAAGGCCAACTTAAACAGCATCACACAGGTCCAATATAAGACTCAAGGCTGGATACGGTCTACAGGATATCCTTACCACAATGACTCTCAGCAACATAATTGGGCCATTGAGGTCCCCAATTTAGGAGGATATCCATTCTGTTGGAACAGGCAAGGGGAACATCATAAATACACGACTACCAAAGGTACATTCTCTCCCATCTTAAAAACTCTAACTCTGAGGTAGTTTTTGGTTGACAGGAAAGAAGCTGAAATGTAATGACCATTCTCTACGCAACACTCATTTTGACGTTTGGTTCTCCTAAAAAGGGAAGAATGTGCATTACGAATGGAATATCGTGTACCGATATAGGTGAAAGGCCATAATAAATGACGGGAAATTTAAGGAGCATTTCCTTTCTTCCCAAAATCAGTCCAGCAAACAGACACTACCTTAGAACCCTTGAGTTATCTTTCTGAGATACTTAAGTGTCAGAGTGTATTTCCTGCAAAACTCTTCTCAGGGAAATGAAAAAGGAAACTGAAAAGTTCCCGTACACTAAGTAAAAATGTACAATTATCATATCCCAGTTGACCTCCACGTTTTACTTTCCATTTCCTTTCATCATATTCATGCAGCTGAAATAACATAGTTCTTACGACTTCTACTTTTTTTATTCAGGATTGAGGAAACGAAAGCCACCGCTCCACAACCTCTAAGAGAAAGTCTATCCTTGTACCAACGCCATCCAAAGCCAAACTTTGGCATCAAGAATGGCAAAACCCTCTCCATCCTTGTGCCAAAATTTGATGTCAACTTTTAGCGATCCTATTCTTGGCGCCAAATTTGGCAATTGCCAAACTTATCACATCACCTTAAAGCCTTCATAGCCGTAGGAAAGGTGGTTGGAAAGGGGAAGAAATGTAATTATGACAAAATGGCATTGCACTAATGTTTTGTTTTTACAAAATAGCATCGAACCCTGCCAAAATGACTTTAGCACTGCTATTTTGGCGCCAACGGCTGGACTTGCTCCAAGTGCAGCTGTTATTCCATTGGAAAACAAGCAAGACTCATGGTTCCTATTGAAAAGCTTGCCATGGGGTGCCTGTTGTTTGTGAGTACGTGCGTGGAGAGAGAGAGAGAGAGAGAGAGAGCCCAGAAGTAGAATTGGGTCGAATTTCGATTCATCTACGAAATTGATCGGAAAAGACGGCAAAGCAATCAAGGAATTGAGAAATTTGCGACTAAAGAATAGAAACGAACCTGTTTCAAGGCGACGTTTTGAAGCAGGTCTAAGTCGCCATTTGGCTCGAATAAGGGAGGTTTGAAGAACCTTCAATACTTCCTCTATGTCTGCAACTTCCATTGAAGAAAACTCCATCACGATTGCGTATGGACTATGGCGATTACACCGATGTCATTTGCAGGCTGCAGCATGTTTAGGAGAAAAGCTTCGACTTCAACTCCATTTCTCAAATTTGAAGGCTGAATTTCATGTTTATCCCCTCAACTATTTTTCTTATCGGTTTGTTTCGGGCGGAAAACGTTTTCTAGAAAAACATTTTCCATGAAAAATATTTCCGGTGTTTGGTAAAACGGAAAAAATAAAGTCAACGGAAATTGTTTTCTTGGTCAATGGAAAACGAACTCTTATGAGGCAGAAAATGATTTCCAAAAAAAACATCCGGAAAACATTTTCTAGAGAGCTATTCTCAGACTCCCAGACGCCACCCCCGTGGAATCTCAATCTCGACTCAAACTTAGAGGCCTCACTCCATAGGTACTCCTCTCTCTCTCTCTCTAGATCTCTCTCTCAAAAGCGCTCGAAGCTCCGTAAATTCCTTGACACCTTCTGCAATTGCAACGGCGACTACTTCAGCGCCATTTGGTTGATCCTTCCTGCCCTAGACCGAAAACCGCAGCTCCTATGGCCTCAAGGTGTTGGTGCTCGCCACCTGCCTCGTCGATGCCCTCGGCTTGTCGAGGCAGTCCAACAATGCCCGCCGCCTATTCTACTGTCGGAAGGGCGGCCCTGATACTGGACCCAATCCCAGCAACTTCGCCCTCAGTTTTATTGAGCTTGTCATGTTATTGAATTGATTTTTTTTTTGGGGGGTGGGGGTGGGGGTGGGGTTTGGACTGGTAATTGATTGGTTTTTTTGCTGGAAACATGTTAGTTTATGGATGTGGGTTGAGTTTGAAGTTGATGTGTTTGGATTTGAAATTCCATTGTATGATTCAATCTTCTTTCAGTGTGTCCACCAACTATTTGATAATTTGCTTAGCCTACAACTTGAACTTGGTTGTTAGAAGCATTTCTATTTGTTATCTACCTTGGTTTTCAGGCTTGAACTTGGTGTGCTAGCTTAGTCTTATATCTGTTTTGTGTGCCTCTGTCGTTTCTTTGAAAGTGGCTCATTCGAATGGTGAAGTTTTCAGAAACAATTTGGCCCAAATCAACAATTCAAG
Organism: Vaccinium vitis-idaea; assembly: GCA_963854785.1. NCBI lineage: Eukaryota > Viridiplantae > Streptophyta > Magnoliopsida > Ericales > Ericaceae > Vaccinium > Vaccinium vitis-idaea. The sequence continues at coordinate 34,914,906 of OY978215.1, read as the reverse complement.
GGACAACTAGCACTCATAACTAAAACATAGATATGAGATTCATTAGAACTGAAGTTACCGACTTGGCTTTGGTGATTACTCTAGTTTTTGTATTTCTTTACATCTCATTTCTTAATCTTGCTAGATTTTGGTTAATTTTATCATATTAGTGATTTTCCATGTCTACCAAACAATGAAAAATGTTTTCTAGAAAATGTTTTCATAACACAACCAAACACCGGAAAACATTTTCTTTTCCAGAAAAAGTTTTCCATGGAAAAGGTTTTCCAGAAAACATTTTCCGCCTGAAACAAACGGAGCCTCGTGTTAGTATACTTTCTTCACATTTTAATACTTTTACATGCTTTTGTTCATTTTTAACATATTTCAAAACACTTTTCAATCATTCGGTCAGCTCAATGGACTGATTTTCGAAATTTCCAGTCTTTAATTTACTAATTACTCCCAATTAAACTTGCTTGGTATATGACATTTAAAAATTGGTACTCTCGTGGTCCCAAAAAGTTAAGGTCGCTTTGGGATCCCAATTTTTTTTCGAGACATAATTATTACACATTATTCTTTTTTGTCTTTTTCATTTTACATATAATCATTTGACTTTTGCATTTAAATGGGTTTCCATCGAAAAAGTAAGGGTAAAATTGGAAACTTATCAAATTAAGTCCATTGATTTTGTAAAGGGACTACTATTTTGGGAGGAAGTATCTACTTAATTCTTGTTGGATAAAACTGAAAACTGAAGTTGTGGGCTAAAATTCAAAAATAAGGTTGAGAGCTAAAAATTAAGTACATAATGCTTAATTTTTTAAATTGAAAATATTTTTGATAAAAATGTTTGAAATTTTCTCTAATTGTCGCTATGCATTTATGGTGGGTGGAAGGGTGTGGTGGAGAGGTGTAACTACATGCGGTAGTATGACGGAAAGATGGTGGTGTCATGGTGGTTGTAGTAGAGGTACTGGTGGTGGTAGAAAAATGGTGATGGTGATGGGGTTGAGATTGGGGTGGTGGAGGAGAGATAGCAATGGTACGATGGTGTTGGTAGTGACGACAGAGAATAGTGTAATTGTGATAGTGAAGAGGTAGATTGATTGTAGTGGTAGATGGTGTGGTGGAGAGATGAAGAGATAGTGGTGTATAGAGTGGTGGTGGTGGTGGTGGTGAAGATGGATGTGATGTAGTAGTGGACTTGTAGTAAATGTGGTGATAGTAGAAGGATGTTAAAGGTGGTGGTGGTGAGCTTGGGGTGTGAGGGTTAAAACTATAATGACAATTGCATGTGGTGATGAAGAGGTGCGTGGTTTATAATAGTGGAATGTTGTAGATAAATAGATGTGGGTGATGTAGTTGTGATGAAGAGGTGGGTGGTTGTAAAGGTGGAAAGTGGTAGAGAAATAGAGGAGGTGGTAGTGAGAGATGGTGGCAATGCAATGGTGGAGTTGTAGTGGAAGTGGTGGTTGTAGAAGGATGGTGGTGGAGAGATCACGGTGGTGTGACATGGTGCTGGCGACAACGAGTTATGGTGGTAAAGAGGCAGATGATTGTAACGGTGGAATGCAATGGAGAGATGGAAGTAGTTGGGGCAGTGGTAGTACTGGTGGTGAGAGATAATATTAGTAGAGACCGTAGAGTAATGGAGTGGAGATGGTCGTGGCAACGACAATGGTGTGGATGTGGTAGTGGCAGTGGTGGTGGAACAATGACGGTATCGATTGAAGTGGTAGAGTGATTGTGCTAGATAGCATTCAATGGTGGAGTGGTTCTGTTTGGTAGAGGAGGCGATGGAGCATGGTTTTCGTGAAAATGGTGGTCGTAGACTCCGTAGTAGTCATAGTGGTTGTGGCAATAATCGATGGAGGTGGTGGAGGAAGAAAGGATTGGTAACATGTGAGTACTTACAAATTTCACCGGAGTTGAGTAGGTGGTAAGTTAGTTGATTTTAGTGAATTTTATGACTTCCTCCGTCTCAAATTTGTTATCCATTTTCAGTATTCATGACAGCTCACAAAATTAATTATATTTTCAAATTTATAATGTTATATATATAGAAGGCATTTCTAGTAAAGGCTCATTTATATAGGTTACGGTGCATGATTTTTCTTTCGGGATCGAATTTTGATGATCATAACCGTTAGATGTGTTTAAAACGTGTTTTTAAGGGTCCAACACAAGGATTTGTAAAAAACAAATACACGGAAGGGCTTTATCCGAGCCGTTTTTGATAAAATGGGTATATGTACATTTTTAACGATTCAAGCCCTTTCAGGTATTCTTTTTTGACGATTCCTAGCGTTGAATCTTAAAAACACATTTTAAACACATCTAACGGTTCAGATCTTCAAAATTTAATCCCGAACAAAAATCCCGCACTGTAGAGTTTAATGGAGCCCTTATTGGATATTTGTTGTGTGTGTGTGTGTATATATGTATTCAATATAGATCTTACTTGATATTTTCGATGGGGTCTATTAAATAAAATTGACATGTATGCTGAAACTGGACAACAAATTTGGGATGAAAGGAGTAGTATCAGGTTGTCAAGCGTGTTTAGACATATTTTGCCAAAAGATTTTACCAACCCAGTTGCTAATATCAACATGATTTTAGCAAATGAGTTCAGCATGTGCTAAAATCATGGTTTTGAAATAAAAAAATGAAGTGGTTCCGTGTATCGTTTTTTTATTTTTTCGCACCAAATTAAAGTACTCATTGTGTACTTTAATTTGGTGTGAAAAATTCAAAAATAATACACGGAAACACTTAATTTTTTTATTTGAAATACCATGATTTTAGCAAGTGATTTTAGCACTTGCTGAACTCATTTGCTAAAATCATGGTGATTTTAGCAACTGGATTGCTAAAATCTTTTGAAAAACTATGCATCGAAACATATGCGAAACAATAATATGTTGAAGAACTGGATTTTATACTATATATATAGAATAAAAGTAAATTGGTTACAAAAAAATGTTATAACCACACCCATTTGCACTCATTTACACACCCATAATCACAAGTGTCTAGGGCCTTGAGTGAGTGGTGTGTACATTGATGTGGGGTACAGGGTCTCTGTGGTGATGGGTGCACTACAAGGATGTAGTGAACTCATACAGCTTAAATTATTTGAAGTTTGAATTAAATATGAGCGACCGGTTCTGAGATGGACAGTCGAATGCGGGTAATACAACCATATACTGAGACTTAGGGCCCGCTTCCATTGATGCCCCCGCTTCCATTGATGTGTAAAGTAGGTGTGGTAGGAGCGTTCATGAATCGGTTACCCAAAACAGGTAAATTGTTGAGCTGGCAAGTCGTGGTTGGCCTGATGACGCACAAACATTTACAACTGCATTTTAATTCTGCTCCATATGACTTCGAGTTTTGGATCGGAGTAGCCTCTTTTTTGAAACTTATTCCCGAAGTAGCTACCTTTTTAAACATATTCTGAAACTAGCACTTCATGCATTTTGGTAATGCGTTATAACCGTTAATTGCCAACTCGGCACGCCAGGTCAGCTCGGGGGTTCCTTGTCAGCTGTGACCGCGTGTAAACAAAATGCGTAGTTTTAAAATTATAACGCATTTAACAAATGCGTTATGAATTATTTTTTATTTTTATGTATAGCACATTTAGAAAATGCATTAGGGTTTTAAATCCAAAAAACCCCCTTTTCAGCTCTCTATTCATCTTCTACGCGATTTAGCGGCTCTCTTCATCTCTCTCCTCCCCCCTACGCGATCTGATAGTATAGACTCTCTCCTCTCCTCCCAGCGTGATCGATCTCCACACAAACAAGCCGTTTGTCCACCGTCGACCACCACCGTAAGTTACTCGCTCTTCCTCCGCTCTCTCTTCCTGCTTCGCTATGTTTCTGGCTGCTCTTGCAAGTGTAGCCAGATAAACTGAACGATTCATCTAAGAACCCCAATTGAAAAGGGTCCAAGAGTCGAGTCGAATCGAATAAATTCTTGACATTAGAGACAAGGAATTTTATCACATTACGAATTTCTCAAAAGTATCTGCATTTGCCGATCATAAAAAAAGTATATGCCAATAAGTACCTCAAACATCTTGTCATGCATCTTCCTGCGATAGTATATGGAAGTCATTTTATCAAAGAACATACGAGGTGTGCTATCCAAATTTTCTGAAAATAACTTCTTCCAAAGCTCTTCAGCTTCATCAAGAAGTTAATGCTCAACATTTTGTCGTATATGCTTTGATGAATTGGTTTTTTGTTTTGGGTTCATTTGGTTGACTGCCTATCAATGTGGGTACCACGTGGTACCCTCTCGCTGCATCTGGGCCGTCTAACATTGCAACCCACGGTCCGGATTAAAAGTGTCATCTGGGTTTTTTTTTAAAAAAAAAAACAAAAAGTGCATTTCAATCCAGATAGTGGGATGCATTTTTGGACGGCTCGGATGCACCGTACAGTACCACGTCACCCACACCCTATTTGCACACAAGTTTTTTTCAATTTTGAACCACAAGTTTCTATTTGTGATCCTTACTTTAAGCAATAATGGTAATTGGAACTCACGTGTGTGTGCTTTTAAGTTTATATATACAACACTTTCTCCACTTAGTAAGAAAAGATATTATTCAAATCTCTGTTTCTATTACCAGTGGAGAAAAGATATTATTCAAATCTCTATTCTAATACCGTGATCATAAATAAATAGTAACTAAGATCAACATGATCATAAATAAATAACTAAGATCAACAAACAATATTGATGATGCCTATGAAGCAACAGTAAAGCATAAAAACTAGCACTTTGCGCACTTTGGTAATGCGTCATAGCAGTCCACATTAAGTCATTTGTATTATTTAATTTTTTATAAAATCCAGTCAATGATGATGCCTATAAGTAATAGTAAATCAATAGTATTGTTTTATCATGGATATCCAAATTGGTGTGCATTGTATCATACTCCTTATTAATCTAGTTTTTTCTATGTACTAAAGGTTACGTTATGGAACACGAGGCCGTAATTCAGGAGGGGCCCATTGATGGGAAGTTATTGGTGTTTCAGCCACAGCACCGGTCCCATGCTATATGGGACAACAATGTAAGTTGCCACGTTTTACTATTCGACTTTTGTAGAGATTCATATATGTTGTTATTTATTGTAAAAATTTAACAAACTATTTACCAAACACAATATTTTGTAGGGAGAGCGTCCAATAGATTGCAGGACAGTTGTTGCTCGACGGAACGAAGGGAATTTAAAAAAATTGCCACCTCCAGCAGCACCAGTTGCTCAGTTGATTCGACAGGCTGGTTTTGGGGGCCTTTTAGATATTCCCTTCATATCTCTGGATTTGGCGTTGGTGACTGCTTTACTTGAGCGCTGGAGGCCGAAGACTCACACCTTCCACTTAGGTTCAAGTGAGTGGACAGTGACGTTGCAGGATGTCGAGATGTTACTTGGTTTACCGGTTGATGGAGCACCGGTTGTAGGGAGCACGATTCAAGACTGGAATGCGTTGTGTCTAGAGTTGTTGGGCCGTACCCCAGATGAAACTGACATGATTGGGGCCAAGGTGAAGCTGAGTTGGGTGCGGGACCATTTCGACGGCACTTTGCCTGACGGGTTTTCAGACGAACAAGTACGACAACAGGCCCGTGGTATTACTTTATAATTGATAGGTGGGATGCTCATTTCGGACCACTCAGGGTCTTACGTGCACCTTTGCTTCCTGTCTTTACTACGGGACTTGACAGTTCAGCATAGTTGGGGTAGTGCGTGTTTAGCCGGGATTTATCACTTTCTCTGTCATGCCGCAAAAGCAAACAAGAACAACGTGGGCGGGTGTTTTATACTTTTGCAGCTTTGGGCTTGGGAGCGTTTTCCGTACCTTGCTCCTGGACGTTGTGGTAAGCGGGTCCGTCCACCTGGTTCTCCCTTTGGTGCACGGTATGTTAAATTAATAGTTATTTCCGAATACAATTGTACATGATTGATGATTTAAAAATTACTTTCAGGTTTAAATTCTGTCAAATTTGTAGGTGGCATGATGCCTTTCACTCACCGGATTTGACACCGCATGTGTTGGGAGCGTATAGACACTTCTTTGACTTACAGATACCGGATGAGGTATGTTTTTAATTTGTTGTGTTATATATGTATGATTTGCAAAAGTAATATGAAATAATGATAATGCGAAATAAGTTAGCGTAATGGTTTTTTAAATTGATCTAGGTCAAATGGACGCCTTATGATGACGAATTGATTCAAAGTCTGCCTCCTAATTGCCGTGGGGGGAGGCATATTTGGATGGCTAAGGTCCCACTTATTTGTTTTCCGTACGTCGAGAACCAAAGATTTGCAAACTAAATCGATTACAAAGATTTGCAAAAGGCGTTGTCTACGATGAACTTAAAGGCCTCGATAGAAAGAATTGGACGTTTGCATACGATGGAGGTAAGCGGTACGGCACAGAAACTACCAACGTCTCTGAGAGCTTCAATGGGGTCCTAAAAGAAGCTCGACACTTACCGATAATGGCGACGATTATGACTACATTGTACAAGTGTGTAGAGTATTTTGATGACAGACTTGTCAAATCCATGTAGTTCAAGGCTAACGGGAATGATTTTAGCCTATTTGCTAAGAAAAAGTACGATAGATAGAATGACAATCCAGTGGGACACACCGTAATTGTGATCGACCGGGCCGCAGGATTGTATGAATCCAACAAGTCCATACAAAGGAAATCACAAGCACACAGTTGAGTTGCCAACGCATAGGTGTACTTGCAACAAGATTCAGCTGTGGAAACTGCCATGTTCGCACGTGATTGTTGTTTGCAATAAAATGCGGCTCGACCTTCGCCAATTCTTCAACAAGTACTGGTCAATCGACACGACAATTTCCATGTATGGGTCTTTAACATTCAAGCCACTGCCTGACGTACCGTACTGGCCACCGTATGATGGGCCTAGAGTTCTTCCTGACACAAAATGTCTCCGGGGTCGAGGGCGGCCGAGAGTAAATCGTTTCCGAACTGAGATGGATTGGCTTGAGTCTCAACCGCCACAAACTTGTTCATTATGTGGCGAGAGAGGCCACAACAGGCGAAGATGCGGAAGAGTGGGGGACCATCATCATCTTAGTTACATAGGGCGAAAAATATGTTATTTCATATCATCTATCTATGTATATGAGGATTGAGATTTCTAATCAATTATGCCATCTATGTTCAATTTTAGTACCAATGTACCTACACTTTGATTTATTTTTGTCTTCCTAAAAACGAAAAAATCAAACTGTTTAACTAAAAAATCAAACCGTTCAACGAAAAAGTCCAAAAATTCAACCAAATAGAGGGTCAAAGTACTACACAAAATAAGGTCCAATTTGTAATGGTACAAGTTGGATCTACGAACTTCAAATGTTGTGATCAAACATCATTTAAAAAGAGATTCAAAATATGCGTTAGTACGTCAAAATAACAAATTTTTATCGCATATATGAATGAAAGGATAGAGATAATGAGGACAACCAAATCACGCAGGAATAGGAAAAGAGGAGTACAAAAAAAAAAGAAAAAAAAAGAGGCTAGTGCATTATTAATCTGCGCGATAATCCATAACGCATTTAGTAAATGCGTTATAATTTTAAAACAACGCATTTTGTTTACGCGCGGTCACAGCTGACAAGGAACCCCCGAGCTGACCTGGCGTGCCGAGTTGGCAATTAACGGTTATAACGCATTACCAAAATGCATGAAGTGCTAGTTTCAGAATATGTTTAAAAAGGTAGCTACTTCGGGAATAAGTTTAAAAAAAGAGGCTGCTCCGACCAAAACTCATATGACTTCTCTCTCCAGTTTACTCATTGTACTTTCTCCCACGATCCTTCACGCCGGAGATCGGATCCTGTCGCCGGTGACCCCCCGGTAACCTTGTGCTCTTGAATCGCTTCCCCGATTAGATATAGAAAGGTGCGCTTCAAATGTCTCTCTCTCTCTCTCTCACACACGCGCGCGCGCGCACACACACACACTCTTTCAATCTGACTTATGATTTTGAAGCAGAAGACCTGTTTACTGTTAGCGTGAATTGGTACTATAAACTGCTTATTGTTTCTTTTTGCAAAGTTCTTTCAAACCCAGATCAAGTATTGCTTTCTTCTATCTATTAATAGACTCAAACGATCTCCAACTTCATAGTTTGGGGTCTTCGAAAAGTTCTACTCCCTCCGTACCAAAAGAAAGAATTGTCCGGTGCAAAAGGAGAACTTTTTTTTGGTCATATTTTAAAGAAGCTATATTACCCTAACCCCAACCCAACCCAACCCAACCCATCAACAAAAGTATCAATGTCCTCTCTACAGGAATTGAACTCACAACCTGACTATACTTTAAATACAACTACACAACCATTGAGCCAACTGCCCTGATTGCGACACGAGAACTTATAAAAAATACAATTTTGTCATAAAATATTTAAACTTTTTGCCACCCTTATTAAATATCAATGAGTTCTTTTAATTGTTCGAATAAAGTTTGGATTTTTCATGATAAAAACATGGAGTAATTTTTCTAAGTTATCGTATTAAGGAGTGGACAATCTCTTTCGGATGATGTAGTAATATCTATTGCTGAAATTCAAGAACAGTAGTGTCGAATCAGGTACCTTGCACGGGCTTTAGATGTTGAAACGTTTTTACCCATATACGAGAAATAGTCATGGCATTGAGCTAGTAAGGAGTTAAATGGCTGTTGTTGGGCATGGCTTTCTTAAACAAAGGGGATTAGAAGAAATAATTGAGATGAGAACATATGGACAAAGATTTAAGAAGGGTGCTCAGTAATTATCAGGTCCTTAGGGAGAATTAGATAGCTGGAGTGGCTACTACAAATAGCTAGAAGTCCAGAAACTCTTTTGTTTGTGTTTATACCCAAATTTGGCACAAAAACACGAGGGACCAAAAAGTATTATTTTTGGACCGAATTAGGCTAATTTCACTTGTATAAACACAAACAGGAAAAAAGTGTTATTTTTGGACCTTATTAGGCTAGCTTCACCAAAAAGTGTTATTTGTATGTTGGCCTTCTTTAGTATAGGTTTATCTGTTATTTCAGTATTTATCTACCTGGAAATATCATTACCTCAAACTTATCTTTTTCGTATGTTCTGTTTTGAGGAACCTATTGGAAAAACTTACGAAATGGAATTGATTTGTCTTGTGTGGATTCTTATGCAACTCCTAGAAGCGGATTCATAGGGTTCTTTGGGCGCGAATTCCTAAGGTTTTTTCTTCTTTATTGTTTGTCTTCTTGATGGTCTTGGATCAAGTCATGTTGGGGGGAGGGTGACATGTGGCGGTCCGCTGTAGATGGACTGGTGGGTTTTGGTGGCGTACGACAACTAATGAACAAGGTTATTGATGGTTTGAATGGCTAAAGATGTGGGAGATGGCAATGGTGGTTATGGGCGAATAACAAAAGAAAGAAGAAAGGACATATGGGAAAGTAGACAATGGAGAGAGGGAAGGCAATATTATTACGGGAAAGGATTTATACATGTTTTGCAAAGATACAAGACTTGTCTTTAAATAGATAAGTTAGAGAACAAAAGTCTTAAACCTATTTTAACCTATTGTACAAAAGTCTTGAAAACCTAAACTAGTAGGCTTATAGCCTTTTACAAGATAGACTAATAATTTTACTAATTACAAAGGGGATCCTAGTCTCCTATCTTCAAAAAATTGCCTCGTGGAGGAGAATCTTTCGTACATGGCCTGGACTCCATTCCTGGCGTCATGGCTTGCGACATATTTTAATAATGGAACTTTTTTTTTTAGGGAAGAAATCCCTAAAACAATTATTTGCTTGATGATGAAATTAATTGGGAATAACCAATCAGATTATTTTCCAAATTTTGGATCTATTATATTGGTCGCCTTTTCCAATCATGATAAGGAAAATGGTTTCATATGTGGCAAACAACTACACATGGAACAAATATGTTATGGATTTCAAGTTCTATTGGGCGCGAACGTGAACGCTTCTTCTAGCCTTATCAAATTTATTTGGTACCTGAAGGCTATTGAGGATTGGGAGTTTGATAAGGAAACAAATCCCCTAAACATCAAATTTATACTCCCCAATCCAGATTGAGTAAAAAGATCTCCTGAACATCAAATTTGTTCTCCCCAATCCAGATCCAGTAAAGAAAATATTGGATAGAAAGTCTGTTAAACCTAAGCCAACATGCAACACAAATTCAAGGGACAGTTCCAACTCCATTCATGTAAGGATATTTATCACAAATTATCCTATTCCTTATGAAGGGACTCGAGAGCAGATACAAGAAGTAGACTCTTTTAACCAATCTCAGTAAAGAGAAAATCTCGATTTACCATTGGAGGTAACAATACAAGCTGATTCCATCGAAGATGCAAGAAACATGTAGTTCAGTCAGGACCCAAATTCTCCTGTTTCATTTGAAAACTATGATGGTGTTGAATACCAAAATCTCATCACTTAGAGGAAGACTAAAAAAATAAAAATCCATTATTAAAATACTGATGCAAGCCATGACGTCAGGAACAGAGGAGTCCAGACCACGTACGAAAGATTCTCCTCTACGTGGCAGTTTTTTTGAAGACGGGAGACTAGGACCCCCTTTTGTAATTTGGTAGAATTATTAATCTATCTTGTAAAAGGCTATAAGCCTACTAGTTTAGGTTTTAAGAATTTTGTACAATAGATTAAAATAGGTTTAAGACTTCTGTTCTCTAACTATTTAGAACAAGACTTGTATCTTTACAAAACATGTACAAATACCTTCTCGTAATAATATTTCCTTCTCTCTCTCTCTCTCTCTCTCTCTCTCTCTCCCCATTGTATACTTCCCCATATGTCCTTTATTCTTTTTTTTTTTTTTATTGACTTACGCCGATGGTTGGCAGTGGTGGCATTGGTGGAGGGAGGAAGAGACAACAGGGTCAGTTGACCCCTCTAGAACAAAAATCTTTATAGAGATATTACTAGTGTACATTAAAATATTGCTAATTGACCCCTCTTTAATTTTTTTGTTTTTGGCCCCAACCTCTATTGTATATCTGGTACATAGTAAAAAAAAGGGTGGGCAATAAAGTCCTCCTTATTCAAAAATCCATTCTGTTCACTGGAAAGTCGAACACTCTCCTCTGGCGAAATTGAATGCTCCTCCGCAAATGTGAAACATGGTCTTTTCCAGGCTCCACCGCTCCAGCCATGGACTGATATTCTATCTCTCTTTGCATTTGAGATCGAAAAAAAAAAAGGGAAACCGTTCGAACAAGGAGTGTTCACCACTGTTGCAAGTTTGCAACCGAAGGGTTGCTTTTTACTTGTTAGATTGGTGGAGTACAGCACTCCATCTGTAATGAAAGACTGTGAAAGACTTGGGAGTTCAGATCCAACTCTCTCTCTCTCTCTCTCTTCATGTTTCACAATGACTAAATAAAAAAGATGTCATCTATCTCAGCCTGACTTTAAAGAGAAATTATTTGGTGCTCCAAAAGCAATGCTCTAAGGGTCACCCATATCATACATTTGTGTAATGATAATGCTGTTAAATTGAAACGGTATCCGGTATTGGCCGTTAGTCCCGGTACTCATATTGTACCGCACCAAAAAAAAAAAAAAAAAACGGTACCCATGCCAGTACGGAATTCAGAACCTTTATCCAAACCCTAGGTGAGTTTTTCCCCAATTTATGTTATATTTGTTTGTGAGCGGTGGCCGGCCTTTGGGTACATGATTCTTGACCCCCCGAACCAAAAATCTTGGCACCGCCCCTGAGTGGCGCGCCACAAAGTTAAAGGGGTATTTAGCTGAAGATTGTAATTTTGTATTTTGTTGGGTGGAATCAGGTGTGACAAGCACACCTTAGGGTTTGTGTATCATGATCACATTCCATTTTTCATTTTAACTAAAGATAATGCAAGATTGATTCTGGGTGATCTCGGAAAAAGTAAGGGAAGGTGGTGATATTTCTGTTTTGAGAAGCTACATGGGATATATCTGCAGTTATTGACCTTGAAATTCCAGAAAGTATAAGCTTCTTGACTAAGTTTCGTATTATAAGCAATTTTTAGCGAGGCACATTTAATCACTATTGAGGTCAAACCTAACGAGGTTGCTGCCGTTAACAATTAGAATTTTGTGCTTGAGAATAAAGCTACACATTCAGGAATTTACTTTTTTTCATAGTTGGTTTATATGTCCTCAAGGCTGATTAATTGCCGTGTCCCCTTCGTGCTTCAAATCTTGATCTGTGTAGGGTTATAGGACATGGGAAAAATTAAAATTGGTATCGTAATATCAATTTGTTAGCTAAAATATTTCTTTCTAGTGACATCTTTAGTATCTTAATTTTGTCATGTGATTGGGAGTCTTTTATGCTGTACCTGATTGGACTTGGTGCATGGTTCTCATTCACCTCATTTTCTCATTGACACTATTTACATAGCTGTAATATTGTGAATTAGTAGTGCATAATTTGGAGATAGAGAAGAATGGTAACACATCCTTTGGGCTCACAAGGACCTTGTTGCTTGTGGAAATTCGTTTATGCCTTCTGTTGCCTTCACTTTCTAGTGAAGTTGGAGTGACAATGTTTCCTCCTTCCACCGTATTGCAGATATGTATGAAAATTTAGGAGCCCCGCAGGGGGGCCCAAGACCACCATCAAATATGCAGTCTAATCCACTTGAAAATGCATTCTATGGCGCTAGTTCAGGACTTGTAAGAGGTGGACTGGGTGCATATGGAGAGAGAATCCTAGGATCAAGCTCGGAGTACGTGCAGAGCAATGTAAGTAATATGTGTAATGCTTCATAGACAAACTCATGTAGTGGTATATTTGAAGATGGTAGGGATCTTTCTCCCTATCGCCCTCCCCCCCCCCCAAAAAAAAAAAAAAAAAAAAAAAGAAAAAAAAGGAAAAGAAAGTAGGGACGTTTATTGTATACGGTGGGCATTGGCTTTTGTAGTGAAAGGGAAGGAATTAAACAATTCCTCAAGAAAGATGAATTTTGCACTTTAAGCGAATCCCACATCCGTGGGGAATCGAAATGGGAGGCAATCCTTGTATCTATAAATGGTTTTCAATGCTTCCAAAAGATTTTAGCGGCTTGATGTTTGATTGTGCTGCCTGGGACCCTCCCATAAGCAATTTTTCTTCATTCGCCAGGAGCTGCAGTAAAGCGGGAGCTATTAAAAGGTGCTCACTCAGTTCAAACTTTACACCGAATGGTTCGACTAACTCGTGAACAGTTCACCGGAAACGGGTTTCTGGCTTAATCAACGATTTGACCGGTTTTTCAAAATCTAAGCTGTTTTTCAAATTAAAGCGGTTCTCTGATTTAACTGGACTGGAGCCTAGACGGGTTTTGAAAACACTGAATGGGCATCCATGTTTCCTAGTCTCTTCATTGGAGGAAATTATCTATAATCGTACTTCAACGGCTCTTGTCGGACAAGAAATTTGGCGATATAACAAAGACAGTTTAAAACTCTCTAATAGCTTAAGTTTCTATATGGTAGTCAACAATTTACTATGGCATCGTTGTGTGCAAACCTCACTGCCTGTGAAATTATACACTTGTTTCGCCAAACATGGAAGGGAGCCTGGCCACACAAGAATGGGCAGGTTGAGGATGTGATTAGTGAAGTTACCTTTCTCTCTAACAGTTTTTGCTTATAGATGATTTGAATTGTTGGTCAATAAATTCTGAAAAAATTCATGGCGTATCTGATTCTGATTAGCTATGAAGCGCTTCTGTTGTATGAATCACCATATGTAGCTTCAGAGGTTTCTATTTCTGCATTCGACACTATGTTTTTAGGATGATCTTCTTTTCTTAGTTCTTTATACCAACAGGAAAAAGGAAGAAGCTATTGTAATACTATAGAAGTCATTGTAGTCATCAAAGAATATTTTGCACTCCTTTTATGATGCAGTATTTTAGGCATGAAATGCAAGTATTGCATGGTTTACAGTTTCAAAAATTTTACTCCTTACAATGGAATGTGCAGATAAGTAGGTACTTTTCTGATCCACAGTACTATTTCCAAGTCAATGATCGGTATGTAAGGAACAAATTGAAGGTTGTTTTGTTCCCTTTCCTGCACAGGGTAAGACAAAAACACTATTTATATTTTATATTTGTCACAAGCTTTTCATAATAATGAGTTAATCACTTTTCTTACAGGGTCATTGGACAAGGGTAACCGAACCTGTAGGGGGTAGGCTCTCCTACAAACCCCCAATTTATGATATAAATGCACCAGACTTGTACATTCCATTCATGGTTTTTGGTACCTACATCGTGCTTGCTGGCTTCTTGTTGGGTATTCATGGAAAGTAAGAATTTGCGTCCTCACACTACCACTGTTTTCTTCCCCAAATAATGAGTTGTTCTGTTTCGAGTTTGATAGCCTCTGAGGCCATATTTGTAAATTCTCCAGCTTCTCCTATCCCTTGTACAATCCAAATAATGAGTTGTTAGGTTGTTACTTGGTGTAAGACGGTGACTTAAAATCCCATTCACATCCTCATATCCAAACTTATGTCCAACAAAATTCAACTCTCCCCTAAAGGCTAGTAAATCAAAAGAAATTTTCCTTTTGACCAAGATTAATAATAATGTCGTAAAGAATAAAGACACTTAAAACCTTTGTGAAAGTTCTTCAACTTGTCACCCTCCACGTTAATAAAAAATGTGCCTTCCTTTGTCACCCTATCATTATGTCACACTTCAGTCAAAGACTTTTGGGGTCCGTTTGTCAGCGGGATAAGTTTTGGAAGGGTATGGATGCATATACTAGGGATATGGTAGTGGGGGAGATTATTAAATAGGGGTCATTCCTTCTACATGGTTTGTTTTGTTTTTGAAGAGCAAAAAGATTTTATTAATCTTTGGAAATGAATTACAAAGATTAAAGAGATCCAAAGCGAGAAGACACTACGGAGTAGGAACATGCCAACCAGGCACTCCCGCACTCTGCCGATGAAAACCATCAGGACCCGAAAAGGGAAAAGAAAAACAACCACCCAAGATTGGTACATCACTAACCAAGACCCCAAAAGAACGCGCCCATCGGCCCCATCCGCATAAGAGATCACCACCCACCTACAACACCCAAAACACACCCACCTACAACAACCAACAAACCCCACCCACAAAGATAAACACCCACCCTGAAAAACCCAAAATCAAAAGATCAATCTCCATGCCTTGGAGCCTGATTATTATATCTTTCTTCATCCTCTGCTTCCATTCTCATAATTTTGCTCAACACTTCATCATCATCTCCCATATAGTCCTCTCCCATGATTTTACTAATAGTCAAAACAGTTTTAGCCTTGTTAAGGTGAACCAAGTTCCTGCTGTTAGTGCTTTTGGAAGAAAAGGGCGCTGAAGCAGCTGCAGCACCTGCTGATCTAAAAGTAACACAACTTTGCTTCTTCCTATTCCCCCTTTCTTAGATTTAGGAATGCCCACCAAAATCCTCAATTGATTTCTGCTTCCATTTTCTTTTCCCATTATCCTTAACTTCCTTTGCATGATTAAGGTTCACAGCTAACTGGATGCCATGGATAGAATTAATCATTAATCTGTTAAGTATTAAGCTCAAACACTTTCACTTCCTCCTGATTTAAAAAACTCACCTCTGAAAGATTCCAGAAGCCTCCGCCTGTCTCCCCTACATTCGTATCCGGTTCATGAATCACTGTGTCAGCATCCAAAAATGGTTTGTTAGTGTAGGAATCTACACAGTTTGTTTGGGTAAGTGGTTAAGGATGAACAATGGCATTTCCGTAAATAGCAGTGGCATTCCTGTAATTAATAGTGGCACTTTTGTAAACAGAAGACGGATTCAAATTTTTGGACGGGGGAGACTGGCCATAATTAGTCCAGGTGTGAGGGGATATATTTTGGCCCCGGATGTTAGATCTAGGTGCAAAAGGCCAGCAAACCACAGATATGGGTGCAGTCGGATTTTGGCCCCGGATGTTGGACCCTAACAAATAGGGCAGTAAAGTAGGAGAATGTATACTGGCATCAGCAGCCAACCAGTGGCGGAGCCACATGGAGATCAGTGTGGGCACAGGCCCACACTGGATTTTTTAGGAGGAATTTTTTTTTTTTTTTGCATTTCTGTAAAAAATATAAATTGGTACATCATTTTTTTACACTTGCAAAAAATTAATTAGTGCTCTTGGGGAGTCATTACTTGGTGTTATAATATAATTCTCCTGTGCATTTTTATGTGGGACTTAAGACTAATCTATGAGTTATACGTGAATATGTGATGAAGGCCCAAAAAAAAAGTGATGGAGAAGAGAGTTAGTGCATCGCTATCGCCCCAGAGCCACTGAATAACTTATTACTCACAAATAAGTCTCAATTCACTGAATTTTTTCCTCGAAACTACATGTTTATGGATCTCAGGCCTCCACTAACTCGAACCCGAAGCCTCCCCCTTGGAAGACAAGAAGTACAACCAAATAGACTAAGAGGCACATTTGTCCATAAATGTAAACTCTTTTCAAATGAAAATTAAGACATGTTAGAAATTCTCTAAGAAGAGATTTTTTTTTTCATAACAAAAGTACTGACGTTTATGAATTGTGCCCGCACTGACCCAATTTTCTGGCTACGCCACTGCAGCCAACCACAACGTTATTGCTTGAATTAACTTCCTTGAAGAACTTCAATGAGATACTTTAAATCTGAAGATTTTTCATAAGTAGGAGCAAGATAGAATAAGGCGTTTATCACATCAAGACTTTCAATATAAATGAGGGTATAAGGAAAGGTAAGTGCTAAAGGAGTGTGGAATTGTTGATAAGGAGTATGTTTGAAGCAAGTCAGAAGTTGCACAAATGAAAGAAGCAAAGCGGAAGGCTGATTACATGTTAGTCCATATAAATATTAGCCTAGGAGTGATTAGATCCATGTTGAGGAACTTGAAGGACAAGAGAGACGATAAAAAGGAAATGAAAGGCCATATTTAGTTGCGTGTGCATAATTTATTCACATAATGTACGAAAATAGTCGAACCACATTTAAAATCCTCTGATTACCATCTTGTAAACGAATAAGTTACTCTTTAGTCATTACTTTACCCTTCTTGGTCTTTATGTCCGTGGCATGATTTTCCTCACTTTGGTGTTAACAATGGCGTGAAATGCACATTCAGTAATCTATGGGGTCACTTGCAAACAAATGGTGCATAAAAATCTTCTCGCCATGAAGTGAGAATTACCGCATTTGTTCCTTATCACTCCCCTTCCCCATCTCACAAACACATGTGTAAAGAAACACCTGGTAACACACTACCGACATCCTTGCATCCTGATATATAACGTCCAGGGCTTGCCAGCTATTGTTTGGGACCTAAAACGAAATCTCTAAAAGGGCTTTTACTATGGCTCTTCATTTAAAATGGATTTGTTTCCATTTACATGTACTGAAAGTCATGAAAACCATAGTTTACCGCCGTTATTAATGAGGTTTTTGGACAGAGATGTCGTTAGCATGGCCATTTTTTTTTTTCTTTCTTTGGCCTCAAATACGTAAGGCGGCAAAAATGTTGGAATTCTTGAAAATTTGGGGCCTTACTGTGATATGCATTATACCAGAACTAGCACTGATAACTGTTTTTCCTTGGCAGGTTTAGTCCTGAAGCTCTAAGTTGGATTTTCATAAAGGGACTAGTAGGCTGGTTTTTGCAATTTGTCCTGCTAAAGGCATCTTTGATTTCACTAGGAAGTGGGGAGGCTCCTTTCTTGGACATTATTGCATATGCAGGCTATACATTCACAGGAATGTGTTTGGCTGTCCTTGGGAGGATCATCTGGAGTTACTCCTACTACTTTTTGATGCCATGGACGGGTTTATGCATGGCGATTTTCTTAGTGAAGACGATGAAGAGAGTACTTTTTTCCGAGGCCAGAAGTCATGAGTCAAGCAAGCAACATTATCTTTTGCTTATCATTGCTTTGGCTCAGTTCCCGCTCTTCGTTTGGCTCGGCAATGTTGGCTTTCATTGGCTTTTTTAGATACCATCTCCTTGTAATAAGGTTAGAAACGCGCTCTAACACTTTTCTGTTGTTGCAGTCTATTTTTTCATTGTTCTCGGACTCATTTGGGTTGAGTCCTAATCTTGTTTACTCGCAAATAGTCCAGATGTTTATGCGTTTTTGTGTTGTTGTTTCTGCAACAGGCAGAACTCTCATAACTCAGATGTCAATGCTAGGTCCTTTAAAATCTTGTATTGCTTTGAGACTGTTACTACTTTTTTATGTGCAAAACTATTACTTGCGAAGGAAATGATAGGAGAGTGAGAATAGGGATTTTTATTTTGTTCAATTAGCAGAAAATTAGTGGCCCTCGTATCTGTAAACTTTCCCATGCAGATTAGTTGTCCCTGAAATTTGTTCTGCAAAACCTCTTGTATTTTGAATCTTTTGTCTTTCCTTGTACTTCCTCATTGAATTTTTTTTGAAATAATTTTCCTCCAATAACTTTTTGACAACCAAAAGGAGCCCAGACGTATCAATTTTACTTATCAGAAAGGAAAACACATCCATTAAGAAAGCTTTTCTTTTTTTTCTTTTTCACATTCTATTCATCCCAATGCACCGTAAAACTGGTTTTTGGCCTCCATTACACAACTGGATGTTTTGTGGGCAATCGA
The DNA here is from genome assembly GCA_963854785.1 of Vaccinium vitis-idaea. Lineage (NCBI taxonomy): Eukaryota > Viridiplantae > Streptophyta > Magnoliopsida > Ericales > Ericaceae > Vaccinium > Vaccinium vitis-idaea. The sequence goes on along the minus strand of OY978215.1, from coordinate 34,896,190 downwards.
GACAGTTTTGCGCAAGACTTCCCCTGATGGTTGCTCTACTGTTGAACTGCGGTGGTAGTCTTCCCACAAGCCAATTGTTATCCAAGAACACACTCATTTGCGTTCCGTCCACCATCTGCCCATATTCCACTGGAATTCTGCCCGAAAACTGGTTGTGACTGAGATTGATGGTGGTCAGATTCACGTACGTGGCCAAATTTGGTGATAAATGACCACTTATGCGGTTACTGTGCACGTCCAGCACCTGAAGTTGTGAATCCCTCTGTGAAATTCTAGTCACCTGCATCTCCGTGAAGCTGTTGATCGAAAGATTGATGTGATTCACATTGGGCAACGTCAGGATTTCGTGGTATATTGGACCAGAAAACTTGTTATCACTCAGATCCATTGTTTTTAGGTTTGTGAACCTTTTCAGTGGTGAAATATGGCCTGATAGATTGTTATTGCTTAGGACCAATGTTCTCAACTTTACTGGTAGCTGTGGCAAGTTCCCATTGAATTGGTTTCTGCTAAGATCTAAGGTCTTCAGCTGCCATACTCCGGTGAGGTGGGGGATCCTACCGATGAAATTATTGTTAGCCAAAACTAAGACAGTTAGGGTTTTATGGTTGGCAATAGCACTTGGGATTGAACCTGACAATTCGTTATGTGATAGATCGATGATCTCCAGCCTCTTGAGCGTGTCGATTCTGTGAGGGAAATAGCCGGTGAAAAAGTTATTCGAGAGTTGAAGTTTGGTTAGATTTTGTAGATTAGAAAGGTTGAAAGGTATTGGCCCCCGGAACTTGTTCTTGTTGAGGTTAAGTGTCGTGAGCTCGGTAAGGTCCCCGATTTCTGGTGTCAGAAACCCATCGTATCCTATGGGATCAAGATCGATCTCCAAAACCCGCGCAGTTGAATTATCTAAAGGAATCGTACACACGATTCCGAGAAATTGTTCCCCTGGATTCTCGCACGGATCCACTTGGAAGTTCCAAGTTTCGAGGAAGGACGACGGAGGGATTGTATTGGGATCCACTGCCTGTTTCAGGCTCCGAAGGGCTTCAATATCTGATTGTAGAGTCAGCGAGTAAACGAACCATGGAATGAAAGTCGCGATGACTACGGTGATGGGTAATGAATAGTAGAAAAGGGAAAATGTCAAATCAGTTGGATTGGCCATTTGATCAGTCGTGAAGGTAAATGAATCCTGATTTGTGCTTGGAAATTCCAGGCTATTTATATCAGTTTGAATCTGGTATGAAGGTGAAACAAAGAGAATTCTACCTTAGAAAAAGTCTCATTTCAAGAACATTTATGTTGAAATTTTTCTGGTTAACTAGTTTCAGTGGGCATGCCAAGAAACTGAGGCACCTAAAATGTTATCTTCAAAGTTGGTAGGAAGTGTGGAAGGTGTTGCATTTATTTGGTAGCATAGTGGGCGGTGGAATTGGTTTTCCAGGATATGTTGAGGTGCGCAAAAGGTGGGCCCGGACACTAATAAAAAGCACTGAAATATACTACCATTTTCAGTTAAGATTGGGACACACAAGTGTGGAGGTTTTTATCTAGAGCCATAAAAAGTTTTATCAGCTCCCAGCATTGTAACATATGCTTTTTAGCGAATCAAAGTCTCAGACAAAAACGAGATGGTAAGACAGTCTACCTATTGCAAGTAAAGTGGTAGCCCGGCACCATATATTCCCATGCATTTTACTAGGGCTCAAACATCATCACTAACTACAACTAAAACTATTCTATTGACTTTCGCCGAGAAAAAGAAAAAAGATAGTCTACCTATTACCTCTTCCATCTCTCTGGCAGACCCTGCATTTGTTTAGGGCCTCCAAGCTTTCCGATGTTTTGTCAAAATACCATCTCTAAATTAACAAGCAGGATTGCCAAAACTTTTCCCTAGTTTATGTATGCTGAGTAACAAGTTTCAGCTGTCTAGTATTAGTTGTGTAGCGAATTTTGAACCAACAAGATTCCAATAGGAGATTTGTTGGAAATCTGGTCTTTTGGATTTGAAATATGGCGTCGTCTCTTATGGAGAAACTGGAACACAAAATTACTTCTCTAGGTGCGTTACTATGTTGCTTTCCTAAAAACAGTATTTGCCCCTACCAGTTTGTGTCCACCGGGTTAAACAAAATCCACGTTCTTTATCAACAAAACCCAAACTCAAAACTCTTCGTCTGCTTTTTGACAAACAAAGACAAATAGAATATCCACTAAGAAATCGTAAAAGAACCAAGAATTGAAAATCTCATAGAGCATGCAATACAAAATATCACCATGCCTAAAATTCTAAAAAGAGGGTATGTAGAGAGAGCGCAATTGTTACCCCAAAGTGCAGATCATGATTCTGGAGCAATGGGGTTTGTCTATATCATCTAGAAGTCTCATTTCTTACTAGGAGGTCAACGGTTCGAGTCTTGACACATGCAAGATTTTCCCTGCCGAAGCTACAGGGCTAGTATGCCAAAAATAGAATTCGAGAATGGATTACCATCTCTAGTTGGAGGGTTCCTACAATTAAGGATTGAATTCTTCAAAGCTATTCATTCTTTTTATCTCATCTTCTTGATTAACAAATCCTTTTTTCTTTTTATCAGGTTATTTCTCTATACATGAAAATCTCTCTTCCCCCTCTCCCTCCTGCACATTTTGTTATATATGGCAGAGAATTGGGAAAGATCACATCCCATAGAGCATGCAATACAAGGTGTATTATTTTCTGTCTCTGCAGGACTTGTATTATATCTACTTGTGTATAGGATAATGCAAATTGGAAAACCACACCAACATTTCACTTCATGCCCGACATGCGAAATAGTCTTGTTGATCGTGATGTTCTATGGCTTTTGTTGTTTAGCGATTTCTGGCTGGCAAAAGGTGCACCACACCCTTAAGCGGCGACGTCAGGTTGTACCGATTTTGGAATCCCAACACCCCGTATAGGATCTGAGCGCGAAGTTTATTCGGAGATTCAGTTTTTGGACATGGGTTTCTTGATTGGGCGTTATTTAGTTTTTGTGTTTTTAATACTTTCTCTATTTACAAGAATATAATGTAATTTGTTGCAAAATAGCCATATCTTCTTTACAATAAATTCATGTTTTGGTGTTTTAATAACATTTGAAATTGTTTCTTTTTCTTTTCAATTTTTTTTAGAACTTTTGGGAAATTTGTGTGGATTTTTCATGCCTCCGGAAAGACTTTGCGATAGTGCGGCGAGAAATCAAACTAGAGAGCAAATTAACATGTCATGTGAAAAAACATGAGTTTCCAGCTTGGAGGATATTAGAGACAATTGCATCAATCAAGCATCAATCCGTTAAACCTTGCCAATTCCAGAGATTTCCAGTCAAGCCTAAATCAAGCTTGGAAGATTAGCAGCCTAATAAATATTGATATCTACAAAATCATTCCCAGAGTTTCCTTCCTTTCTTGTATCATAGAGTTTGATTTTATTAGCTGTGATTTTGGGATTTTCTAGTTGTATGGAAGGATCAGTACTCTTTCAGGATGTGTATAGATGAGGAGCAATGTAGGTTTCTCAATATTTATGTAGAGAGAAAACCTTTAATCAATTCCATGTCTTCTTCTTCTTCTTTATTTTATATGGTATCAGAAAAAAAAAAAAAAAGTCCAAGAGTCACTGCTGCATTAACCTACTTCATCAGCAAACAAGCAGGTAAGATACCACAATGGCGTGATGCTATGACTGCAGAGTTTGGTTCCCTTGAAAGCAACCGCACATGGAGTCTTACCCTTTTACTACCCAATAAGAAACCAATTGGGAGTAAATTTGTTTATAAAATTAAGTACCGAGTTGATGGCACGAAAGATACAAAGCTCGTTTGGTTGCCAAAAGTTTTGCACAAGTTGAAGGGCTTGATTATCATGACACCTTTGCTCTCGTTGCCAAGCTTGTCACTGTACGGGGACTATTAACATTTGCTTCTATCCAAAACTGGTCCCTTCATCAACTTGACGTTAACAATGCTTTTCTCCATGGTGATTTGGATGAGGAAGTATACATGATCCTTCCACCTGATTTTACTTGGCAAGGGGAGACTCGTGTTTGCAAGTTACATAAATTCCTATATGGTTTGAAACATGCTTCTCGCCAATGGTTTGTGAAGTTTTTCGCAAACTTTTCAAAAAGCTGGATTCTCCTAGTCCCGAGCAGATTACTCCTTATTTACCCGGGTGATAGGGAAATCTTCGACATTTCTCTTATGTTGATATAATTGTCAGGGGACATGACCATTCCGCAATTTAGCGATTAAAAGGGTTTCTTACACAGATTTTTTTTCCAAAGATCTTGGATGTTTGAAATATCTCCTTGATGGAGGTTGTGTGATCTCACAAAGTTATCTTCTTATGTCAACACAAATTTACATTGGGCATTCTTAAAGATTCAGGGTTACTTGGTGCAAAGCCTTCTCATTTTTCCATGGAACAACAGCTTCATTTGACTTCCACTGATGGTGAATCTTTATCCAACCCTTCTGCCTATAATCGACTTGTAGGCCGTCTCATATACATATATAACAGTTACTCGACCCGATATTACTTATTCAGTACACATTCGGAGCCAATTTATGCACGATCCTCGCACTAGTGGATGCAGCCACTCGTGTACTCAGGTATCTCAAAGGTACACCTGGAAAAGGCATATTGCTTTCTTCTTCTACTTCGCTCACCTTGAGTGGTTCCTGTGATTCTAATTGGGCAGGCTGCCCAATGACGCGTCGCTCTACGACCTGTTTTAGCGTTCTACTTGGTTCTAATCCGGTATCATGGAAAACGAAGAAGCAAGCTACTCTCTCGGTCCTCTGCTGGAGCAGAGCATCGGGCTATGGCAACGCTCATATCCAAACTTCAGTGGTTGACATACCTTTTGAGTGATCTTGGTATCTCTCCTTCCTCGCCAATCGCTCTCTTTTGTGACAACCAAGCAACAATCCATATTGCGCTGAGAATCTAGTGTTTCATGAGCGCATAAAACACACAGAGCTTGATTGTCATTTCGTTTGTGAAAAAAGGTGGGGGCATGATAGGGTAGCCAATTTGGAGTCATCGGAGGTGGTTGTGTTGCTGAAATCGCTAGACTTGGTGGCCGTAGAAGGTGGCGAGAAGAGAAGAGACTGAAACCTTGTTTTCAAACCACATCCTTTTTTTCTCCACTAATATCTTTTGATACCTGTTATACGAAAAAGGGAATCAAAATCAGTTCCAAAACGTGTTTTTGTTGTTATCTGTTCTTTCGAAGAAACAAGAACTTGGCCCATTTAAACCCCGTGTTCAATTAATCGTCAAGGTTCTCTACGTAGCTGGGTATCCTTACAAGCTCGTTGTAAATTGAGATGTGCATAAAAGTTTTCTCCATACCACAATGGATCATTTGTACTGCTGCGCAAGGTCTGCCCAATGGCGAAACCACATATAAAAAATAGTCTCACATACTCAATACAAACTCAAGGGTACAAATACACAACCGGGGAAGACAGAAGCGCAAATTAATAGTGGAACTCCTTTCATTGCATAACAGACTTAACGGTTCAGAATATCCATCACAAGACAAAAATAAAACATTGGTAAACCCCCACATAGACAAAGCGAAAACGAGAAACCATGGTAGCCCGTGTTAAATCCCTGCATTGCATAAGATACACACATGCATAGAACATGCATCTATGACTACATATACGTGACGTGTTGCCAAGATGCTCCTGCACCATGAAGCTTCAATAAGTCTCTTAAGTTTCAACCCAGATCAGGAACAGTGAAATAGTCATCGACATCATCATTCGAGATTTCAATTCTAGGCTTCTTGTAAGGCATGTTGGATTTGGGAGGCCTGTATGAAGCGTAATTGCTGGACTGTGACGCTGGAAGCTGAGGAACTTCAGCCGGAGCTAAAGCCTCATGAGGAACTTGTTCACCTAAGAGACCAATGTCTGCGAACCAGTCTAGCTCTCCAAACCCAACTTGTTCTTTCTGCATAGACTGTGACAACAAAACAATTTGCGCGAGTTCCCCATACTTAAAAATGAACATTCAACTAGTAAATTACAAGGAAACGTAAGGCTAGAATGATGTATATGGTATATCTGGATTTGTGATGTCTCAGCCTCCAGTGATATACATGTAATTATGGTTACAAGAAAAATGTTGCATGGGGTGGAAACTCTTCGATACAAGTGTATTGTTATTTAAGCCCCCGACACTGAAGAGAAGTAAATCATACTCTGTATTGCTTTGTGTGCTTGTGCTGGGCAGTGTAACAATATGTAAACTTAAGCATTATTTTCCATTTTTCCACACTAAATTATGAGAGATTCAACTCTACTCGAAGAATTATCATCCGCCACTTGTTTTCATATGGTTAATAGCTACGCGAACACACGGTCACTTACTATCATGCCTTGTGCAAAAGTTAATCTATGATGATTTTGGATCTCCATACCTTGTCAGAAGATTCAAAATCCGAGAACTGCAACAAGTCATCAACAGCCCATGACGGTGACCCAAAGCTAGAAGCTGGCTGTGCAGTTGGCAATTTCATTGCAACAGGTTGTGCATTGTGCTTAGGTGGCTTTGGATCTTGGTGGCTCTTCTCAATCTCCTTCGTACAATTTGAACCCAAAGCAACTCGGATTCCGGTGGCAAGAAACCGTTGGTGATTTGCCGAGAGGCTACCGGCAGAATGGATTGGCTCATCACAATCCTGACAGAAGAGAGCCCTGTCTTCCACACAAAATATAAAAGCTGCCTTCTCCTGCATGATACAGAACATGAGAAGAATTAGATGCAGTAGTTACTAGAAAGCCTAAAGTAAGGCATAATTTAACCATTGCAATGCTCATGATGACGAAGTTCAGTATTTTCACACGTCTTAGAATCAGATTTCATTCAAATACACGGACTTGGTTGACGCATTTAGCTAAAGAGTCTTATGGAAGCAACATGATTCACGGACTTGGCCAGGTTCATTGATTCTTTGAATTCTTTGTAGGCCCTCAAGGATATCCCCTTGGCCTTGTGTTTTTGTTGGTTTTTCTTTTATATAAAAATTACTTTACCAAAAAAACAAAACTTGGCCAGGTTCACATAAAGCCTGCTGATTTCCAGAAGTTTAGCTCTGGCAAGTTCAACTCTAAAGCCTTCTTGATCAATAGGACTTCTACTTAAAGGGATATGTTGCTGCAAGGTGACCTTGTGGTCGCTAGTTCATGTTGCGTATACTGTGGAAACTTTATATCCATCTCAAAACCAATTGGCAATGAGTGGAGAGGTCCCAATATATATTAAGTGATCACCTATTTCACTCCTAAGTAATTTGCGACAATATTTCTTAACATCCCCCTCACGTGCAACCGCATTTGAGGTCTATCACGTGTGGCCACTTTTTGGGTCATATCATTGTGTAGTCTTTTTGCAGGTCTGTCATCATGGGGCATGGATTGTGAATAATTTTTTTTTTTTAAATGTGGGGTGAAATGGGCCCTGCTCTGATACCATGCGGAAACTTTATATCCATTTCAAAACCAATTGACAATGAGTGGAGACGTCCCAACATATATTAAGTGATCACCCATTCCACTTATAAGCAATTTGGGACAATATTTCTTAACACATACAACCTCTCGGCTTGTGGGTGAGGCTACGTACAACAAATCTTTCGCAGACCTGCAGTACAGGGAGGCTTGTGCCCTTGCACTGGGTTGCCCCTTGATAGTTTGACATCCGACAAAAATATAATCTCTCCTCTAGTTGTTGCATTCAAATGCCAGAATTACGGTCACGGTGGATTTGCAATCCAGTCCTATGTCTGATCCGGCTAATCAAATGGATTCTAACTCATTTGGAACAAGGTACCTAATTTTCTCTTCATTTCTTTACTATTTTAGTATTGGCTAGCATGCGAATTTACTCAAAGAAGGTTAGAAATGAGCTCAAATTCTTAAATCAGATCAAAGGATAACAAGATCCTTCCTGTAATCAATGACTCACCAAAACCCTAATCCAGTTCAAAAGACGATCTTTGGAGATGGTTTCCATCAGAACCGTAGCTTAAGAAGAACTTGTGATATTTTGGAAATTTTTTAGGTGCGAGTGCTCCATATGAGATTAGTTTTGATGCAAAAGAGACCATACAGATATCAGTGGTTTATAAGGGTTTGGCCTCACTTTTTTATTTATTTTTTGGAACTGGTTTGGCCTCACTTAGTTATTAAAATTTTCACCTTAAATGAATTTTATTACTTATGCAATAATTTTTAAAATTATATATTCGTCTAAAGTAAAAAAATTAATGAATCAGCCTTAAAATAACCTTAAAACAGATAAAAACAATTCAACAAATCTGTCTAGATTATTTTTGTCAGACTTAGCAAAATATCTACCATAAATTTTTATATTTCAAACTAGCGTATACGAATAAATAATTAGAAGACATATTCAAATAATCCAAATCAATAATTGATCGAAAAACAAGGAAACAAGTCTCAGAAATTGAATTTACTTGGCAAATGTCACACCGAGGGAGTTTGTTAGAGAGAGACTGAAGGAGAAGCCTCTGGTGCTTGCTAGCAAGCTTGTTCGCCGCATGTATTTCCACATCACATTTTGCACATAGCGCCGCCTCGTCGGCGCAGCAAATTACAGTCGCCGGAGCTTTCTCACACACATCACACTGGATCTTCATATCTTCTTCACAACTTTTTTCCTCAATTTCTCTATTGGATTTTGAAGATTCAAGAGATACCCAGAGAAAAATGATAGAAACAGCCACTGAAACTATTAAAAAGGTGACGCCTTTCGATGAACTTTAGCAGAAAATGTAACCCAGAAAAATCTTGCAAAACCCTGGACTGAAAAACCAGGGAGAGAGAGAGAGAGAGAGAGAGAGAGAGCGAGAAACAGAGAGAGTAGTATAAATGAAGAATTTTCTTGGAAGGTGGGGAGGAAGAAAGTGAAGTGAGTGGTGGAGTATTGAAGGGGGTCAGGGTGGGAAGATAGGGGAAAATCTCTTTTGGGTGTCGTGCCAGGCTGCCAGCACCACGTGATCCTGATTTGGCTATAAATTAAAAAAAATTAATTTTTTGATTTTTTTCGTTTTGTCTTTATTTAAAAAAAAATTGCATTTGTTAGTTTTCGGTCAATTTTTTGTGGTTTCTTGGCTTGTCTCGACGAGAGAAATCTAAAAAGTATAAAATTGTTAGCCAAACTTAAAGTTTTGTAAATAAAAACGAAAAATAATCCAAAAATTAGTTTATTTTGGTTTATTTTCGGCTTTATTAAAAAAACTATTACTTTTGACCATAATTTTATACTTTTTGGATTCGTCTCGATGAGATAAATCTAGAAACTACAAAATCTTGACGCAAAACTAACAAATGCAAAATAAAATTGAATAACGACAACGAAAAAAAAACCAAAAAACCAGTTTTTTCAATTTAGCCAAATCAGGTCCGAGCATTCATTCGACAGTCTAAAAATGTGTTGGACAGTACAATTTGATTTTCTCTCTTTTTTTGTTCTTTTTAAAAACCGATATAGTAAACCGAGATCGTCCAAAGGTGTTTTGAACGACCGAGATAGGTGCTCATGCACGGTCACGCGATGCCCGCCCAACACCAAAAGCTTGCCGGAGACAAGGGTGTTTAGATTTTTTTCTTTCCCAAAATCAAGTGGAAGCAAATAGGGGAGACAACTCACCACTGGTAGGGTCCTGCCTCTGAATGTGTGTGGCTTCGTGGCGTTCAACAGAACTAATGGCCACCAATTTTTTGGCTTTAATTTAAAGGTTAATTATTTCTTTCGCATTGAACTACTATTTCAAATTTTTTAATTTCTCTCTCAACTACTCCCAGTCTCCTAATTATCCGATTGATTTCATGTAGTCCGAATACCGAGAACCGAAGCCACTAGGCCGAAAGCCAAAATCTAGATGTACACCATTTTTGTGTACACCAATTGTACACCACCTTTGTAGGACCCATTTCGGGTCCCACACGAATAATCGGAGCCGCTCAATATTCTTAAAACACTTTTTTTAGGGTCTCTGAAAAAAATCAACTGATTTTAACATTGGTAAGGCCTCGAGCGATTCTGCACCCAATTTACTGACAGGAAACTGGGCGCAGAATCGATCGAGGCCTTACTGATGTTGAAAATCAATTTTTTTTTTTTACAGATTGCCCTTAAAAAAGCGTTTTAAGAATATTGAGCGGCTCCGATTATTCATGCGGGACCCGAAATGGGTTCCACAAAGGTGGTGTACAATTGGTGTACACCAAAATGGTGTACCCATAGGTTTTTCCAAAATTTTCGTCTTTCATAGTAAATCTATCAAAATACCATTTGTTCGTGCTAAAAAATCCATCAATTTCTCCTAAAATTAGCTACTTCCTCCGTCCCCAAATTTTGGTCTCTCGTTCTACTCTTAACTGGATAAAACACTAGCTATATCTTTAAGTCGGTAATGAATTTTATATTCAATATGGATCTTATTTGATAAATCTTAATTACTTCTATAAGACAATATTTTCGAAATCACGTAAAACAATATAAATTACGAGATATAATCAATTGAAAAGTGGAACTAACTTCCAAATAGAACAAATAAATTGGGATGGAGGGGAGTATTTGATATTTTTACTTTATGCAATTTCTTGTTTATGAGTTTTCCGTTGTAATTTTTTGGATTAATTATTCGTCTAAACGAAAAGAATCAGAAAAATATAATTTTTTTTGATATTTTGTCTTTATTGAACGTTCTTTTTTATTATTATTATTCATAAGTTTTTACCATCTTGTCGGGATAAATGAGTAATCTAATAAAATAAGGTGAATTTAACAAAAACTGAAAATAGATAAACAAACATAACATTTATTAGTCTATTTAGCTAGGAGAAATGATTTGTCTCCAAGCCAGTGCAAAATATCTGAAAAAAAGAAAATAGTAAATGAATATGTCTTGTTTCTATTTTGAATTTAAAAACTTTTTATATATTTTCAAATGTATAATGTTGGAAAAGTTACGGGTCGTAAAACAAAAAAAAAAAAGCGGATGGACCGGGGAGACTTTGTTTAAAATTTTTAAAAATTAACGAAAAATAAGAAATCAAAAGAACAAGTAAGGCCATTCTATTTCGACAAAAGGCCCACACCCAAGTTCCATAGCTTTTGGTACGCTATCCCGATCATGATTTTCCTACTCTCATCCTAGGGGGAAGGTCGTTCCCTTTTGGGAAGGTTGGGCGAGGAGGGAGTCGAACCCCTGACATTGTGGTTTGTAGCCGCGTGCTCTAATTCTTTGAGCTACAGGCTCCACCCCATCTCCATATAAATTCAATATAGATCTCGTTTAACAGTTCTCGATGAGTTCTATTAAAACAAGTTTCCGAAATTATAAAAAAAATATTATAGATTTTGATATGTGCAATTGAAATTGTCACGTATACACGTAAATAGACAAGAAATTCGGGATGGAGGGAGTACTAGTTTTACCTTGAATTTGTCAATGTCATCTCCAAGTATCCATAATCGTTTTGAGGGGTATATGAACAGAAAATTCCGAATACTAGATAGATGAGCTGGATGCCGAAAAATCCAATAGCGAAATCACATTGATAATGACCACTTGATGCATGCATAACAAGTACCGACGTGTTTAGATTAAAAAAAAAAAAAACAAAGAGAGTACCAACGTGATGCATAACATGTTGGAATATTATTTTAAAAGTTCCAAAACTTATTATACAAAAATATGTTTATTGCTTATTTACTTATAGAGTTTATTGTGGGAGTTATAGAGAATTATGTACCCTAATGATTATTAGTTTTATTGTCTATTTTATTGGACCGTTACCTAATTTCTGTGGGTACTTATGATAGGTAATTGCCTTGTACTTATGATATATATATATATATATAGAGTCCCGATCTAATCCGGGAATCCCGGATCCGGGACTCCACCTTCCCGATATTTTTGTGAAAATCCTAGCCGTCCAATGTGTTCAAAAGGTGTTTTCCATGGTCCACGTGAGAAATCTTCAAAAAAAAATACCGGGAAGGGCTTGATCCGAGCAGTTTTTCGCAAAATTGTAAATATACAGTTTTTGCGAAAAACTGCTTGGATCAAGCCCTTCCCGGTATTTTTTTTTTTGAAGATTTCCCGCTTGGACCTTGGAAAACACCTTTTGAACACATTGGACGGCTCGGATTTCCCAAAAACAATTTTTAAAAGCATCAAAACACCAAAAAATCTCCAATCCGGGATCCCGGATTGGATAATTGCCGTATATATATATATATATATAAGCCAAACTTCTTATCCACACTCCCGGATTTAAGGAAAAAATGGGGTTTTTTTGTGTTGCAAATTTTTTTTGGAAAATCCGATCCGTCCAATGTGTTCAGAAGGTGTTTTCAAGGGTCCACGCGGAAAATCTTCAAAAAAAAAATACCGGGAAGGGCTTGATCAAGCAGTTTTTCGCAAAAACTGTATTTATATATTTTTGCGAAAACTGCTTGGATCAATCCCTTCCCGGTGTTTTTTTTTGAAGATTTTCCGCGAGGACCCTTGAAAACACCTTCTGAACACATTGGACGGATCGGATCGTCAAAAATTTTTTTGGATAAAAAGTCCGGAAATAAAAAGTCCGGATAGGAAGTGGAACATATATATATATATAGAATTCACTTCCGGTCAGGGAGCCAGGATTTTAAAAAAATCCGGACCTCCACTTTCCCGATCGAATTTCAACGATCCGAACTGTCCAATGTGTTTAAAAGGTGTTTCCATGGGTCGCCGCGAGAAATCATAAAAAAAAAATACCGAGAAGAGCTTGATCCGAGCAGTTTTTCACAAAACTGTACATATACAGTTTTTATGAAAAACGACTCGAATCAAGCCCTTCCCAATATTTTGTTTTATGATTTCTCATGGGGACCCTTGAAAACACCTTTTAAACACATTGGACGGTTCGGATCGTCGAAATTCGATCGGGATCAATGAGGTGTGGATTTTTTTAAAATCCGGGAGAGTGGACTGGAAGTGTGGTGTATATATATATATATATATATACACACACACAATAGGCTTCTAATGAGGACTCCCTCATTTGGGGAGAAATGAGGACCAACGACCACAACCCTTGGATGAGATCCAAGGGCTCAGATTTAAAAACCCAATTCGCGGGTCAAAATTACCCAGGTCGCGGGTCGAAACCCATACCGGGTCAGCCAAACCCCATCCGGGTTAAATGAAGCTTACGGGGTACTCTTCCCCAAACCCTTATTCGACCTACGTTACAGAGAACTAGAGAGAGAGAGAGAGAGAGAGAGAGAGAGAGAGAGAGACCAGAGATCGATCGACCATACAAGGAGAAGACGACCACCAAGGTTTCGAAACCCTGGTCAAGCTTGGCTCGTTTTCTGTCTGTGAGTTTGCTTCGATTTCAAAAAACTAGGGTTTCAAGAAAACCCAAATCGACGACCACCAACGATTGAAGATCGAAACAAGAACGACCACCAGGGTTTCGATTGCTCTCTCTCGCTCTCGTTTTCGAGTTGTGTGTTTGGTTGGCTCTCAAAAAACTAGGGTTTCAAAATCGATTTCGAAGAAAACCCAAACCGACGAAGTCTGGATATAGTAAGTACAGAGGTTTTCCAGCCAAATCGAAGGTCTCTCTCTATTCCTCTCCCACTCTCTCTCTCGTTTTGTCGTTTGATTCAATAACTGGTTGCTGAATGAACTGATTATATTGAAATATAGGCTTAATCCCTGTGGATTTTTTTATAGATGACTGCATACCACTTTCACTAATAACCTTTGTAGTGCTAGGACGTGTGCAATGTTCAAGATTTTATGAGTTTAATCACATCTATAAGGGAGCACCGAGTCTTTGTCGGATACTGGTTTGAATTTTATAAAGATTACTCCAAATCTTCCCATATCACAGTGCATGTGCAGAAAATTTATGTAGCTCTAGTTGATACTAAATAAGTTATTCTTTTGTGTAGAATAACAAAATGAAAAAAAAAAAAATGAAGCATGAAGAACAATATCATATTAGTAGCATGACATAAGAAACAAGATCGGTTGCATGATTGATTGATGGTATGGTAAACCAAAGCAACTCCTTCAAATTTTTTATGAAAACATGAAACATGACAGTAATATTTGTTAGCTTCAGTTTCTTCCCGGTATTGTTAGCTTCAGAAATTTCAGCTGAAACATGACAGTAAAATATCTCGAAAGGCATTGTTAGCTTCAGCTTCAGTTTGTTGTTGAAATACATTTTTTTTCCTTCTACTTGAAATATTTGCATTTGAGAAATTCGATAATAATGGCTATTGGCTTGTTTTAACTTCAACAGTGTACCAAATTCTTGATCGATGGTTGTTTTTTTTTTCTTCCCAGAATGCAGTCTCTGCAAGATGTACTTTACTCATCGTTACCATTACAAGCATGTGCATCCTCCAGAGCTTCTTCTGAAATTATTTACACTCCCCAAGTGAAGAACGAGTTGGTACCGAAGATTGATCAAGTGTTTGACAGTTTGGAAGACGTTCAGAAGTTTTACAACGACTATGCTAAAGAAGCTGGATTTGGGATTCGAGCCCATTCTAGTAAGTTGGGTAAGGACGGTCAAACCATTAGAAAGGAATTTGTTTGTCACAAACAAGGGGTGAGAGAAAAAAAGTATACTCAAAATGTTTCGGAGAACACTACACGGAAACGGGGGTTGACTAGAGAGAATTGTGGTGCAAAATTAGTGGTTGTGAAACGGGCTGCGGGGTTTGTTGTCACCATATTTATTGACGGTCATACCCACACTCTTGCCACACCAAAGAATGTGCATCTCCTCCGATCTCATCGTAAAGTGACACTTGCCCAAAGAGCTTTGACAGAACAACTAGGCATGGCAAATGTGTCGACACACCAAGCTATGAGTATTTTGGAGATGCAATCCGGAGGTCTTGAAATGTTGGATGTTCACAACAAGATATTTACAATGCTCAAAGGGATAAGAGGAAAAGGGTAGAGGGACATGACGCAGAGTTGTTGCTTGAGTATTTTGAGGCCCAACAAGAAAAGAATCCCGCTTTTACGTTTTCAATTAAGCCAGATGATGATGGGAGTTTGCTTCATTGTTTTTGGGCCGATGCAACATCTAGAAAGTCATACAAATGTTTTGGGGACGTGGTTGTGTTTGATACAACATACCAGACAAACAAATATGATTTGATCTTTGCACCTATAGTAGGGGTTAATCACCATGGCCAAACAACTCTTTTTGCATGTGCATTGTTGAGTGGTGAAAAAACCGATGCCTTTGAGTGACTTTTTAAACAGTGGTTGGAAGCGATGCCGGCTGGCCCGCCGAAAATGATCATAACTGATCAGGATCCGGCAATGACAAAAACAATAGCTACTCTTCTTCCAAATACACTCCACAGGTATTGCATTTGGCACATTTTGAGTAAGTTTCTGAAAAAATAAGTGCTATGTCATATAAAGAACATTATGATGAGTTCCGTGATTGTATATGGAACTCCGAGAGCCCTGAAGAGTTTGAAGGTAGATGGGTACAAGTTGTAGCGAAAGCTAAATTGTCCACCAATGAATGGCTACATGCCATGCACGAAATTCGTCACAGATGGGTCCCTGCATATACGCGACACATATTTTCTGCCCACATGACTAGTAGTCAAAGAGCGGAAGGCTCTCATGCATTCTTCAAGCGATATGTGTCTCCAAATAATACCTTGTTTGAATTTGTGACGCGGTTTGCTATGGCACTTTCACATATAAGACATAATGAATTAGATGCAGATCATAAAGATGTGAATGAAAAGCCACTCCTCGTAACGAAAACAGTCATGGAGTCAACAATGCGTGAATTGTACACGTACTATTTTTTACAAGTTCCAACAAGAACTCTTGGACGAAGGAATGTATGTGGCAAAGAGTACATTTAAAGATGAACACTGGTCGAAGTACAATGTAATGAGGGCAAAACATAGTGATTCGAAGGGTCGTGAGGTTTCATTAGACAAGGCATCAAACTTTGTTAGATGCAGCTATAAGAAGTTTGAATGTGACGGAATTCCATGTCGGCACATGTTCGCCTACTTCACTAAAAAGCAGATTGTGCAATTACCTGATCAATACATCTTGCGGAGGTGGACTAAATCAGCAAATGTTACTAGACTTAAGGATGACTTGGGTGGGACCGTGTCCGAAATATGTGACACTCCTATTTTACTGAAGCGAAATAGGCTCTTCCAACTAGCTGGCAGAGTTATTGATGTATGTCTAGAAATTGGTGAAGATGAGCCTGAAGATTTGGAAGAACATTTGGTATCAACTGAAAATAGGTTAACCTCAAAGATGAATGCAAGGGAAGATGGCGAAGGGAGTAGTATCAAAAAACCTGTGTCTCTTGGAAACAAACGGCGTATCAAAGAACCACAACCAGTTAGGACAAAGGGTTGTGGTAAACGGATGAAGGGAGGAAAAGAGAAGGCTATGAAGAAAAAGAGGCGTTGCCATGCTTGTGGGAAAATGGCGACACATGACAAAAGAAATTGTCCACTACTTCTTGGAATGTAGGCTATGAAGAATGTTTAATTTGTTTAAATTTAATTGTTGTGTTTAATTTGTTTAAATTTAATTGATGTGTTGCCTTTTTGTAGCACTTTGGAAGATGGTAGGTTGAATGCGGATGAGGATGAGGACAAGGATGAGGATGAGGACGAGGATGAGGACGACAACGACGACATGGAAGATTGAAATATTACCCCACAAAGTGCTTTTGCCATGGTGAAATATTGTTATTTTTTCCTGCATATTGTACAATTTGGGCTAGTTGGCTACTCATTGACCTGGGTTTTATATTTAGTTACCGGCTAATTTGTTGTTGTAACTTCTGTTTGATCATTCCTTGGGGTCATATAGAAAGAGGTGGTTGTTTTTTGATTCACTGATTAACCTTGGGGGTCATATTTTCAGGTCATATACTGCAGAAGCTTGAGTTGGAGTGCTGATGGCATAATCCGAGTGTGCTAATGGAGGCTAAATTTCCCCCCAATAGTCGTTATGTTCTTTTCAATTAATGATACTTTTTTTTGAACGGTTTCAATTAATGATACTTGAACAAGTAATTTGTGTAATCTTCTTTTCAATTAATGATACTTGAACAAGTAATTTGTGTAATCTTGATCAATGATGGCCGTACTTTGTGTTTGAAAAGTATGAATATGCATTACCCTTCTTTCTTTCAGCTGGGAGCAATTATATAATTGGGATGGCATTTTGTTAAAGTTTTTAGAACAAAGGCAGGGCCACTTTACATTTGTATGCATAGATATGTGGTTCCACTTTACATTTGCTAGTGATAATACTCCACATTGTCCGTTGAACTGGACTATTCCAAATCTGGAAAATTTCCAACACTACTGAGCAATCAGTTGCAAATATTCCAAAAGGTGTAATTTCAGTCCATCAATCCAGAGGGTATAATTTCAGTAGTAAAATTAATCCAGTAGGTATAATTTCCATCAACAACTATTCCAGTCTCTACTTCAAGGACGAGCTTGTTACAAAAGCAATCACTAGCAATCAGTCTGTACTTAACAAAACATTGGCTATCTTTGTTCAGATTACACCATTGTGACCATAGTCACTTAAAAAGTACAAGTAACAAGGCTACAAAAATTATGAACATGAATAAAGTCACTCTATATTTTAACTTATCCACTGCGACTTGCATGACTTCAATACGTGCATGGATCTTCTTCAAATTCACCTCATTCAATCCCTCATCATCTGCTCCAACATTTGGGTTGGGTTGGGTTGGTGATAACCAATCGGGTTGCACCACTCCCTCCAATAGCTACATCTTTGTTCGTCGTTCTTCTCCTTCGAACACCCATAGTAGAGCCTTCCCAGATTACGATCTGACTCTGAAATTCTCACAGCAGCTCTCTTGCCACACCCACACGTCTTGTTTCGAAATCTAAGGAAATCATTTTCAATGCCACCCATGTTACTTGAAGTAGACATGCCTGTTGAAATTGGGTACCACTAATGAGCATTTGAATGACACTATTCCGTAAGATTGATTTCAAAGATACGAGTTAAAAATTTCTTAATGTAAAGCAAGTTCTCATACATTTGATGGTTAGATTATACATTGCATATAAATTCTCTTCTGGCATTGCCAAAAGAGAGATTCTACCATAGGAATCAAGCCCACCTCTGCGTACCCAGTCACCATAGCAGTACAATAATTGAAAGAGTTTTTCGGCATCTTGAGAAACCAAAACAATTGGAACTTCTCTTCATATATGTACTTGGCTAAACAGATGCTCAAATTGGCTTCCTTTAATTAAGTTCCTATGCAAGTTGGTAAAACAACTCTTAAGTTCAGTGTTCAATTCCTGGGCTTGTATGCCATTGCCGGTCTTGGGTGGGTTTATATTGATCACTATACAACTAATTTTGAAAGAAAAAAAAAATTTACAAATCAATTTCAATCGTTATGCAGTTGAATCAATTCTTTCATTACAAAGAACATTTTGTTTTAAGGGGTTTCATTACACAACGGTTAAAAATCAAAATAGTCGAGCGAGCTATCATAATTTCTAATAGTATTGATGTACCAAAAAAAATTCTAATAGTATTGTAAATTGTGAAATTTTCTTCTCATTCCAGGACAGACCAAGCCCTAGGCCCAAAAGGCCTTGGTCTAGGGCATCTCAAAACCCCAAAATTTTAGGGGCATGTTATAGCTAATTTTGAAAAAAGTTCAAGAAAGAACAAATTAATGACACTATTTTTTCAAGTATGGTTCACTAATTTGTTCGTCGTTCTTCTCCTTTGTTCATGCTTTCTATTTGTTCTTGAGCAGCAGGTGTTTTCAAGAACCGCATAAACAAACTTCATGTGTTTTTTTTTTTTTTTTTTCCAGGAACAGAAGTACTTGGTTGTTTTGGGGACGTGGCTAGAGTTTCGAAGTTAGCCATGGTTCTCCTAAAAAGTTTCAAAAACCAGAAAGTAAACAGACTAATAGAAAAGCTAGCAGGAAAATATTTGCCAAACTTGGCCTAGTGGAAGGAACTCAGGAATTGGTTACTACTGCTATCTAACACCAAAAAGCAATAAAGCAACAAAACAGTCCCATATTGTCCATATTAAATAGAGTAAAACAGCCATTGGTTCCTCTCATTAGGAATTATTAAGATAGCAACTACCAGCTCAAATCAAACATCATATCATCAGGAAAAATATGCATTTTAGATACCAAAAACTAGGGGGGAATTCCCTGTTTTCCCCTCATCTGAGCTTGCGTTGTCCTCAGGTGATTTAACACTGTTACTCCAACAACAGTGCTGGTTTCAAATGATGAATCTTAATGATAACAAACAACTTTTTTAGTAGTTCATAAAACCCAAGAACTGAGAATTTAACAAACAGTGGTACCACAATAGTCTTAAGCAATAGCAACACAAAGCAAATCAAACGACAAAACGAGAGAGAGAGTGGGAGAGGAATAGAGAGAGACCTTCGATTTGGCTGGAAAACCTCTGTACTTACTATATCCAGACTTTGTCGATTTGGGTTTTCTTCGAAATCGATTTTGAAACCCTAGTTTTTTGAGAGCCAACCAAACACACAACTCGAAAACGAGAGCGAGAGAGAGCAATCGAAACCCTGGTGGTCGTTCTTATTTCGATCTTCAATCGTTGGTGGTCGTCGATTTGGGTTTTCTTGAAACCCTAGTTTTTTGAAATCGAAGCAAACTCACAGACAGAAAACGACCAAGCTTGACCAGGGTTTCGAAACCTTGGTGGTCGTCTTCTCCTTGTATGGTCGATCGATCTCTGGTCTCTCTCTCTCTCTCTCTCTCTCTCTCTCTCTCTCTCTAGTTCTCTGTAATGTAGGTCGAATAAGGGTTTGGGGAAGAGTTCCCCGTAAGCTTCATTTAACCCGGATGGGGTTTGGCTGACCCGGTATGGGTTTCGACCCGCGACCTGGGTAATTTTGACCCGCGAATTGGGTTTTTAAATCTGAGCCCTTGGATCTCATCCAAGGGCTGTGGTCGTTGGTCCTCATTTCTCCCCAAATGAGGGAGTCCTCATTAGAAGCCTATTGTATATATATATATAGGTACTTATGATAGGTAATTGCCTTGTACTTATGATATATATATAGGCAACACTTCTAGTCCGGGATCCGGGACTCCATGATCCGAGTATTGTTTTGACGATCCGAGCTGTCAAATGTGTTCAGAAGGTGTTTTCAAGGGTCCATGCGGAAAATCTTCCAAAAAAATACCGGGAAGGGCTTGATCCAAGCAGTTTTCGCAAAAAACATATATTTACAGTTTTTACGAAAACTGCTTGGATCAAGTCCTTCCCGGTATTTTTTTTTGAAGATTTCCCGCGTGGACCCTTGAAAACACCTTCTGAACACATTGGACGTCTCGGATTTTTCAAAAATAATTTGCAACACAAAAAAAGCCATGTTTTTCTTATGTCCGGGAGGTGTGGACTAGAAAATCCACTTTTATATACATATATATATTCTAATAAGGGACCCTTATTTAACTTTCCATGCGGACCTAGGGGCATTTTCAACTTTTCGGACCAAATTTCGACGATCCGATCCGCTCAATGTTTTTAAAATGTGTTTTCAAGGGCCTACGCGAAGAATCTCCGAAAAAAAATACCCGGAAGGGCTTGATCCAAGCAGTTTCCGATAAAAATTGTATATGTATAGTTTTTATCGGAAACTGCTCGGATCAAGCCCTTCCGGGTATTTTTTTTCGGAGATTCTTCGCGTAGGCCCTTGAAAACACATTTTAAAAACATTGAGCGGATCGGATCGTCGAACTTTGGTCCGGAAAGTCGAAAAAGGGCAGGTCCGCATGGTATTTTTAAATAAGGGTCCCTTATTGGAAGTTTATTGTATATATATATATATATATATATATAAATATATATAAAGACCTTATATGAGAGAAAATAAGGAGAATGATACAAGATGCAAAATTTGAGAGATTCCTCTTCTTATCACTGACATTTCATATACTTTCATATTTGGGTTCTAAGGGCAACTAAGACCGGAACGGTTCATTACGTCCTGGAGGACGTGAACTCTAGTTGAGGATGGCTGCGAGCTTTGGGTTGGATCCTAGAGTCGTTGGTGTCCGCTAAAACCTTCACGTGGGGAGGCAACAATGACTTTAGGACAGTAACTACACACCTCACAATATTGCAGGCCAGCTTTTCTATTTTCCTCTAATTACTTTGTTTATATTATTTCTTATACTTATGCTATTTTATTCTAATTCCTAGAGAAAATTCCTAACAATCTAAAGTCATTGTTTTGCAAGATTATGTGACTGATTTCCCCCCTTAAAAGGTTGTGAGTCATCTTCGAATATTTAGTCAGAATTGAGCACACATTTTATGCAAAACCAATTCTTGTTTCGTGGGGAGGAATTAAAAAGGAAATTAGTTAACACATTAGATTAGTTCTGGATTTTCTTAAAGGGAAAAAAAATGTAATAAAATAGTGTTATAACAATCTATTGTTTTTTCTTTAACAGTTTTTGTTGGGTCAAAGAAAATAAGAATAAGTGTTTTCTGTATTCTCAGGAATACATCAGTTTATCTCGAACATTTGATTTTGTTGGCCATTGTTATCACCGAGTTTTCAGAATACAAAAGTAGTATACTGTGATTTAGTCTTTTAATAAATATAATTTCGGGATTAGCATCGTTTGGTTACCTACTGTTCATAGCATTTACTACGCGAAAATTAAGGTTCTTTCCATTTGGTTTTAGAAAAACAGAAATAAACTTCTTGGTTTTGTCAAAACAAATTTTGAGTATACAAATTAATTTTTTGGAGTCTTCTTTATATTTTCCCGTTGTAAAAAAAAAAAAAGGAAGGGAATCTGGAAAAGAAAAAGAGAGGATAAACCTTTCTTTAAAAGGGAAAAAAAAAAAACAAAAAGGAGAAGAGTAGTATCAATTCATAATATCTCTCAAAATGTTTAATACGAAGAGTTTGTCTATAAGGAAAAATTACTTTATGTGAAATAATGTTTATAGATTGTTTGTCAAAGGAAAAATGGGGAAAGAGAAAAGATTCATTTTATTGAATGGTATTAATTATTTCCTTTGTGAAATTAGTTATGGCTGATGTATGCTATAGCCTAACATAGTTCTGTTGATTTTGACTGTAGAATCATGGAAATTGATTTGATAATGTTCTGATAATTTTTCTTTGGAACAAATGTGATTCCGGTTAAACCCGTAACTTTCTTCTAATTCAAGATGTTGTTTTTTTTTAATTTTTAAAAAAAAAAAAAGAAGGGGAAGCAGGTGAATATTAGCATTTGAAAAAGGGAATAAAACTGAAATCTTGCACTACTGTAAAGTTATGAATTCTAACTAGGATGGGAAAATGAGATTGGTTTATGAAAAGTTGCAATTTGTTCCTTGGAGTTAACCAAATTGACCATATGTGGTACTGATTTTAGTTAAACCATATTTTACTGTTTGTATTTGTTGAATGGTATAAGGGTATCAAAACTAGTCTTTAAGGCTATTGATATGCATTCTGCAACTAAGCTCTTTTAACCGCTTTATTACGAGAGTTTGTAAATTTTAGAATATTGGCAAAGAGTCTCCTATTTAAACAGTTTGAGTGTTCATTAAGCACTGGTTGAAAGAAATAATCTAAAAATGACGTGTCCTAGATTTTGTTTAATTGGTGCAATGTGGGGGTTGTTATTTTTTATATTTTTTAGAGTAATGTGGGGGTTGTTATATTTTTTTTATCATTTTACACACTTGTTGATGTTTATATTTTTTAGAGTAATATAATTTTTATTGATGATGTTTCTATATATTCATGGAAATTGAGATTGATTTGTGTACATTTTACACACTTGTTGATCATAGCCATACCTTGTTATCTACATTGTTTTTGAAAAATATGATTGGAGTGTGAGGGTAATTTGTTTTTATTGCGTAAGGTATTAAACAACATTTGGTAGAGATGATAATTCTCTGTTGGGGCTATACTAATGTTTTGTGAGAGTGTTTTGTTTGAAAATTTGACAGGTACATATTAGAATGACATAACCTTAAGGTCAATCTGTACTTGCCTCGGACTAGCGTTGAGGCTAGCTAGAGACAAAGTAAAATTGTTATTGGGGCTGGACTAGCGCCGAGGCTAGATCCGAATTTTGTCGAGGGTGATGAGCAAAGCCTGTAGGAAGGAAGTCACCTAGGGAGATATCCAATCTCTGTGATTGGAGATCCCATGAAGGAGATTCAATGGGTAATAACAATCCATACTGTGTGACTTGATACCAGCACTAAAAAATTGGGAGACACCATAAAGAGTTGTTCTCCTGCTCATTCCTAAGGCATAGTGCTGAAGAAGTGATTGGTCGAGGATGGATTTGATCCCTTAATGAATTCGAGGCGAGAAATTTCTTTGCGAGGTGCATTCCATCACTGTACCTTTGGAGAATTCACCTAAGTGGGAACCGTCGTGAGGCCGCGACTATGAGATTTGGGCTAATCCCTAGAAATTTTGTAAGGACCCATACGAAAAATCACTTTTTGGAGAAGTTTCGTTTTGGCCGATAAAAAGTCCCGGTAATTGTTCCTTGGATTTTTCTAATCACAACGGTATAATCGGAAGTTATTTTTGAGTAAAGCAAAGTCATCTTTCACCCATTTTCTTCGGAGAAAAATGTGTCGTTTTTCGGTTTTGTGGGCATTTCATATACTTTCATATTTGGGTTCTATGGGCAACTAAGACCGAGGCGGTTCATTACCTCTTGGAGGACCTGAACTCTAGATGAGGATGGCTGCGAGCTTTGGGTTGGATCCTAGAGTCGTTGGTGTCTGCTAAAACCTACACGTGGGGAGGCAACAATGACTTTAGGACAGTAACTACACGCCTCACAATCTTGCAGGCCATCTTTTCTATTTTCCTCTAATTACTTTGTTTATATTATTTCTTATACTCATGCTATTTTATTCTAATTCCTAGAGAAAATTCCTAACATTACAAAGGTGGAGGATCATTCAGCTTTATAGTAGCATGTATCTGAGTTCGATATTGGACTTTGAAAAAAGAATCCGGGGATGCTATGCACCCGGGTGCTATTCACCGTCCCGCACACTTCTCGATTGTTCGATCGTGTTTTAGACGGTTTGGATGTGCAAAATACGATCAGACGACCAAGGGCTCCCCTGGGCTTGGAAGAAGTGTGTAGTGATCCGAATTATGCTTCCCACAAAGGGCCTAATAGACCAGCATCCATACATGCCTCAGGCGCTAGGCAGACTCACTCGCTACGTGCTAGGCGGACTCATCCGCTAGGCGGACTCATCTGCCAGGCCGAACCAGGCACCCTTTGCCAAGCCGAGCACTCTTGGATGAACCGATCACTTGTGGCCGAGGCGAGCTGAATTTGCCGAACCGGTGGGTTCCGAGGGGTCGCAATGACGCGTTCCTGACATGTCAAATTTGACGTTAGGTGGCGTGTGTCAGGCGGCATGTTAGGTGGCATGCTACAAAAGTCATGACAAGTGACAAGAGTGACGTTAGTCGAAGCGACATGCCTGTAGGTGTTCTGACCCAACCACGTGATGTGCCTAGGGAACCGATGACGCGTGAGGCGGGTGGAGAGCTTGGAGTCCAAGCAACTCCTTGCATATAAAAGGCAGACTACCCCAACCTGAAGGAGGATGGATGTTTTTCACATTATTCAACCCCCCTCTCTCACTTTCTCTCTCTAGAAACTCTAAAGCTCTTGCTTCCTCCTCTAACTTGAACGTCGGAGTTCCTTTCCTGTTGGAACCCCCGGTCGGTTAGGTGCTAACGGTGTTGCTACATGTGCAGGCTAAGTGGAGTCCTTAGGCGAAGGCCCTAGGCGAGGTTCATCCTAGCCCCTCGGCTAGGCAAGAGTGCTCAGGCGGAGCGCTAGGCGAGATTCATCATAGCTCCTCAGCTAGGCAAGAGCGCTAGGTGAAGTGGCTCAGGCGGAGCCCCTATGCGCTTAAGCGAGGTACATCCTAGCCCCCTCAGCTAGGCGAAGTGGCTTAGGCGAAGCTCCTAGGCGGCTCAAAAGGTGACATTGATGAAGACAAGTATTACCCATATAGAGAATACTTTTGAAGTAGTAGCAATTTGTTAAGAGAACTTTGAAGTTTTTTTCCATTAAACTAATTTCTTATAGTAATAACTCATAGTATTTTCTTCTTTTTATTTTTATTGTGCTCTACAAGATCTGCTGTGAATGAGTGTGATTTTAAAATAGAGATACTCGAGAGAAGTTTTTACATGTTAGAGTTCCATCTGTTAGAGCACTTTAATTTATGGATTTGTTTTAAATATTTTTGGGAGAACTTAGAACTTTAAGTATATTACTACGGTTGTGAATTGTAATTGTGATTGTTATGGGTGATTAATTTATGTTTGCGATACATGCTTTAGAAAAATAAATTGGCTTTTTGGACGGGCTTGAGAAATTAAAATTTTAATTGGGCTAGGCTTGAGCATGTTAAATAAAGCTCGATTATAAATGAGTCGGGCTTGAGAATGGACAAATCTCGTTATTATCTAGTATAAACCCGGCCCGACCCGGTGTTTGTGCACCCCTACTCTAGGGTGGGTGGATACCATGCTACACTGGTTCAATCCTACGGTTCCTACCCACCCTTTTACCTAGAAGAAACGCATATTTGAGAAGTTATTCAGTGAACCTGAAGTATAATAGCAGTAGTCCTATGCACCATGTTTTATACATGTGGTTGACCCTTCACGATGAAAGAAAAAGTTGTAGGGGCATGCCCCGAAACACTGAATAATTCCATGTTTGTCGGCAATTTGAATTATCACTTGGGCTACCCTTTGCTATCGAAGAAAAAAACTACTAAAATTGCCTCATATTTCACCTAATCAAAATCTATCCCCAATTCCCCCATTCAAAATGAAGGATGACCAATCTGTATATTATTTTCTGAAAATAATTTTCTAGTCCAAACCCTCCGGAAAATAATAAAAAATGATTTTTTTTGTTTTGTAAATTATTTTTGGAAAATCCGAACCGTCCAATGTGTTCAGAAGGTGTTTTCAAGGGTCCAATTGGGAAATCTTCAAAAAAAATACCGGGAAGGGCTTGATCCAAACAGTTTTTCGCAAAAACTGTATTTTTACAGTTTTGCGAAAATTGCTTGGATCAAGCCATTCCCGGTAGTTTTTTTGAAGATTTCCCGCGTGGACCCTTGAAAACACCTTCTGAACACATTGGACGGATCGGATCATCAAAACAATGCTCGGATCACGGAGGTCCGGAAGTCCGGAGTATGGAGGAGAAGTGGAACCTATATATATATATACCGTGGGGTTCTAATCCACACCTCATGTTAATAAGAAAAGGAAAAGGCTACAATACACACCCCTCATTTGGGTGTGTATGATACACACCCCTGTAAAAGTTACGATTTTTTGCGAAAAGTTACGAATTTTTTGGAAAAGTTACAAATTTTTTGTAAATGTTACGAATTTTTTTTTGTAAAAGTTACGAGACACATCAAAATGTTACGAATCATAGAAAATGTTACGAATCATATTGCTGAAAAGTTACGAAAAACTAAAAAATGTTACGATTGTCAATGAGGTGGCACAATCTGGACCATACAATAGGTGCATATGGTACACCCAAATAAGGGGTGTGTATTGTAGCCATTTCCATAAGAAAAACATGGCTTTTTTTGTGTTGCAAATTATTTTTGGAAAATTCGATCCGTCCAATGTGTTCAGAAGGTATTTTCAAGGGTCTACGCGGAAAATCTTCAAAAAAAAATATCAGGAAGGGCTTGATCCAAGCAGTTTTTCGCAAAAACTGTATTTATATATTTTTGCGAAAACTGCTTGGATCAAGCCCTTCCCGGTATTTTTTTTGGGACCCTTGAAAACACCTTCTGAACATTTGGACGGATCGGATCGTCAAAATTTTTTTTGGATCATTGAGGTTCGGAAACGGGAGGTCCGCACTAGAACCTCCCTGTATATATATATATATATATCAGTGAACAATATCTATATACTGTGATGCAATTACACAATTGAGTAATCATTTGTAAGAAGTAGAATCTGAAACAATTTTTAAAATTGTAATTTTTCGCAATGATTTATTCGAAAAGAACAAGTGGTATCATAGCATACTTGCGTTTATGTATTGTTTCATGTATGAAGCCTAATTAATACACTGTTTTGCCCAACAATTGTTATTAACAATTGATTTGTTATCCATGTTTTGGCAGAACTCACTACAACAAAAAAGGCTTTATGGGGCATTCAAAACTGCCTCAATAGGAGACCTATTGGGGCATTTTAACTGTTGAGGCACGACAACTTAGTGCCGCTTGTATCGATGCAGCTATAGGGGTAACGCGGCACTTGTTATGAGGCACTTCAAGGAGCCTCAATAGCTCTTTCATGCTGCACTTTTAGGTGCCGCCTAAAATACTTATTAAGGCATTCGAATGAGGCACTTCATGGAGCCTCAAGAAACTTCTTTTGCTGCACTTCTAGGTGCCGCATATACTACTTATCGAGGCATTATCTAGTGCTGCCATAGAAATTCGAAATTCATTTTTAATGAGCTATTAGGGCATTCTAAAGTGCCGCATAAACCACAATCTGTGAGGTCAAGAGGAACGTTTTTACTGCACTTTTTGACTACCTTCTAAAGTGTTCACAACACCTTTCAGGGCATTTTTTTAATGCAGTATATTCAAGCAATCACAATAAAAGAAACTCTAAATTCCTTGCAATATGTATCCCAACAATGTCCAAAACAAAATAAGCCATAGTCATTAACTTCACCAAAGAGAGTCAACAAACGTCTTAAGGATCCAGAACCAAAAAAAAAAAAAAAAACTTCATAGAAATCTGTTAAGAACATGAAATAGAAACTTACTACTAAAGTTTTCATCAACAATCTAAAACAATACCATTCAAAATGTCATGGTATACAAAAACAACTACCAATAAAAACATAACAAAAATACGTTATAAGTTCAGCATCCATGTGGCATAACTCTTTCTACCATGCATCTTCCAACTGATCTCATCATTCAACAAACCAACCATCATCTTTGATTACCTGATCAAAGCAAAACCACATACGCAGTTTTTTAGTCTACTATTTTAAAATAAAGTAAAAACAAGACAATATTGGGCATTTATATTCTCGGAATCTAACAACGAACAAAAGTTTATGCATAAAAAAAGTTTTTGTTACGCTCAACATTTTCCCCCAATTCCTTATTTGAGACTACGCCTTTCTTTGTGAAGCAAGTAACAAACACATGTGCACGCGATGGATCATGGCCGAGCTTTTTTGCCTGAGTGCATACCAGAAGTTTATAATCTCATATTGCATAATTTTTTTATTCTAGTATAGTTAAATAGTTTGCAAATTTATAAGATTACCTTAGCCTCTCTTATTACAGCTAGCGGAGTTTTGCCCATCTTGTAAATGATAGTTTGCCTTGCTCGACTAGACTTGTTTTTATCACTAACTTTCTGAAACAAAAAAAGGTATTCGTGAGGTAAGGAATTTTTACTCACAATATTATAGAATCAAAGTTTTTACTCTTCACCGTAGCCTTCCAGTTCCTCCACTTTTTCGAAATTGATTTCAAGATCCATGTTTTATGACCAGGAGATATATCAAACTTTTGCTACAAATCCACAATATTATAGATTATGATACATATTAGCAAGCTAACAAGTCCAAAATTTTGAGGATGTCAGGTACTCTAAGTTCAAACTTACCTGTACCAATGCTAACATGTCATCCTTGTAAACTCCAGGCATCTTGTGCCAAGTCTTATAGTGGAGAGGCGCATACTTTCCATTTCTTGCTATAGTTCCTAAAAAGCTGCTCAAAATGTTGTTATTGCGAGTGGTAGGGGCCATGACCTAAAAAAGAAGTTAATGAATAAAGAATAACACAAAGTTGAGGTCAGAGACTATTCAAAAAAAAAAAAAAAAGAACTTTAAGGAATCAATCAAGTTACATAAAACATAAATCAAAACTGTTTGTAGGGTGCAAGGTCATGTTTTGTTATAGTTTGAATCACAATCTTGCTTGTCCACACGTTGAGTCCGTCTTTCTGCTGCAACAAATATTGTAGAATCCTTAAGCAATTTTGTATGTTAGTCAAGTAGTACCTTGTCCTTCTGGCAAGGAAAAGCAACACTGGCACAGAGAACAAACTATCAATTACAACAGATATTTATTAACCTTTATTCGATCAGTTCACAAGGTATGGCTCTTTTGATGTTCCTTGGAAAATCTGCAGGAGAATGAAACAGAAACTTACCATGAGATCAGTAATCTATTCATCAGTTAAGCCCTCAATAACATTTCACACCCCACCCCATTTCCCATCCTTTCTATATAAGCCGCAATCAAAATGCGATAATCTTAACCAACTTTACAACTAATCTCGGCATCTATACAACGCCCAGAAATCTCTTTATAAAACCCATACGTAGCATAACAACCATGATCTTCAAAACTAACCTAGTCATAGAACTCCTGGAACTTAATTTAGAAGAAAAAAATACCTCGAAGCATTCAAAACAATTTCGGTAACCTCGATTCTTGTTGATCTCAGTAAAAATTCTTGTTGATCTCAGTAAAAAAGTTGTGGCTGAAACAATTTTGGGCTTAACAAATTGGTGATTTATCCACGCACCCCAATACACACATATCCAGATCTAGAAAAAATGAGAGAGGAATATACCTGGTCGAGTAAACCATACTCAATACGTTGATGCCAGAAACTTAGGGCTGTGGTTTGTTGATTCTTTGAAGCAACCGGGTTACAGATCAGATGGCGGCCGAGGCTATACATGGCCTTTGTCGTCCATCAAACCAATGGTGGATGGTACATAGTCGGAGATGTGGACAGTGGTAATCGGAGATTTAGGGTTTCCGCCCTTGGCACCAGACGGCATGGAAGACATGAAAAGTCAGAGTAGGAGTCGCGATTAGAGGAAGGAGGCCTTAAAATGTTACTCAATTGGTTTCAATCTCGTTTATAAATCATCAAAAATGATACAGAGATTTTGGAAGACAAAGAGGACTCACCAAGAGCTCAGTGCAGGAGCCGCCGTCGCACGATGAGAGCGAGATCGAGGAGAAGGAGCCGTCGCGATAGAGACTAAGGAAGTCGTTTCTAGGGTTGAGAGTGAGAGAGCTGGAGAATGAAGTGAAGGGAATGAAAAATTTGGGGGAATATTGAGGGAGGACCGAAGAGATTTGCAATTTTTTGGGGATTTTTAGAGTTAGGTCACTTAGGTCGGGAGTGGTGGAGGGAGGAGATTTGCTGATTTTGGTTTATGGAGGGAGTTCTAAATTTTTCGCGTGAAAAATTTAGGGAAAATTTTGGGGAATGGAGGAAGTAAGGTATTTGGGAGGGAAAAGTAGTATTTGGGAGGGAAAAGTGCATGTGTACCCAACTATAAAATTGCCGTAAAATTGTATTACTTGAGGGTCGTCAGAATATTTTTCTTTGAATCGGAACCATCTACGTTTTACGTGGGAGTGATTATATCTTCCATGCAAAAAATGAAGTAAATTAATTATCACTAAGTACTTGATCGAAGGAGACAAATTTTTGGTTTATAATGAATCAACGTCTCGATGAAAGGGCTTTCAATACCCGATAGACTTCAAATTTGGCGAGAGTGATTAGAACAACAAGACAAACAAAGTGAACGGTTTGGATCATCATAATTGTGTTGCGATCGTGTGGCTAGCGTACATTATCTTATAGCATAATAGCTTGGTTCAGAACCAAGTAAGTTTGATGTATAGGATTGAAAGGCAGGTGCAGACTCGATTTCTCGAATGTTCGATCTAAACCGTTACGATTTTATATCTTATCAATTCTATCATTTTTCCCGAAAACGGTGGCGATCAAAGGTCGGCAACCACCTGATCGGATCACATTCGGTGCATCTAAGAGTAATAATATCATTTAATGCATGACTCGACGCCCATCAGAGCAGTTTTTTTTCGAATCGGAACCGTCTAGATTTTAAGTGGGAGTGATTATATCCTCCATGCAAAAAATAAAGTGATTTAATTATCGTTACGTACTTGATCGAAAGAGACAAATTGTCGGTTGATAATGAATCAACATCCCGATGAAAGGGCTTTCAATACCCGATAGACTTCAAATTTGGCGAGAGTGATTAAAATAGCAAGACAACACAAAGTGAATGGTGTGGATCGTCATCTTTTTTTCTTTATTACGGCATTTGGCAACTCAATTTATTTAATAAAAATGTATTTTTGATAGTAAACTGAGTCTTGTGTCGTAGTTGAATGTATAGTAGTCACATGACCACGACACGATCATTACAATCGAGATTGCTAATTTTGCTGAGCTTGTTGATTAAATCATTCATGTAAATTTTTAGCTTGATCGGGTTTAAAAAAAACCCCTTGATCAAAGTATATTTGAAGACGACATCGTGTATTGGTTATTTAACAAATCTATAAGCTTTTGAGGCATAGCGGCACAAATTCCCTAATAGCTGTGGGAGGATGTCTTTTGAGGCAATTAAAAGTGCCTTAATAGATTGCCAAAAACATAATTAAGTATTTTAAATTGATAATTAAATCAGGTTCAGTCAAGTGCCGCTAAAGAAAAAAAGAAGTGAAAAAAATAGATAGCAAAACGACGTAGTATTATGCCTCTAAGAAACTGCCCCATTAGACCCAGTTTTTAGAGGCACCAGCAACTGCCCCATCAAAATTACCACAAATAAATTAAATATGTAAAATTTGGATTGAGATCAAGTGCCGCATTAGGTACAATCAAATGGGGCACTTAAGAAGGTAGTGCCTCATTAGTAACTTGATAGGGCAATTTAAAAGAAGTGCCCTTTAAAAAGTGCCCCTAAATCCCCATTTTGTTGTAGTGACTGTAAGAACATTTTTACTGTTTTTAATTCATGCTTGATGAATCTCTCCTATATATAAAACGTTAGTGCCATCTACAGTGTTTTCCGTCCCTAATTGAATAGTTTTTCTTTAATCACCGATTAAGGAGGTTTTTGGGAGTCTACTTTTCAACTTTTCATTTTTAACTTTTTATTTTTTTGGATTATGGTCAGAATGTGTCTTGAATCTGGAAGGAGTGTTTGAGAGAAATGTGCATAATGTATTTTGCAACAAGAGTAGTGTTTGAGAGAATAATGATGAAAATGAGTTATGGGTTAGTTGTTTACCATTTTTACCCTTATTTATTTATTATGGTATTAAAAATATATGTGAATATTGTTTTTAGTAAGTTTTTTAAATTCAGGGAAATATTTTTGTCAACGTGTCTTGTCCTTTTTTTTTTGTTGGAAAATATTTTATTGCTCTTCCGTGTTTTTTTTTTTTCTTGAATATGTTTAGCCATTAGAGAATCAGAAAGAGAAAAGCTCCTCCAACGCTCTTTTTGCATTCCGGCTTGGATTGTGGAATTTGGGGAATGAGTTTTCAGATAATAGATTTTGGGTTGGTTCGCCCCAAACACCCACAATTAGAAAACGACAAGCTGAAAAGGGGGAAAAGGTGTCGGCCAAACACCCTCTAAATAGTGTTCCTCCTTCAATTATGACCAGCAACGGAACATGAACAGTAGTAAATCATCTGATGCATTCACCGATTTGGACTTGACCAAAGATTTTTGTGAGTACTTGTTGTCGCTTCCTGTGGGTATTAACTAGCTCTTGTCCAGATCTTCCACGTGTAACTCTTGGTTTTGACTACCGATGCACAAAAAATTCGATAAAACAAGGGGTACGGACTCCAAAGTACATAAAATGTAGTCTTGGAGACCCGCTTGTGGTTCTCACGAAAATGATTCAAATCGTTCATTCTTCTTAAAATATTTTTCGAGGGGTCCCGCTAGAAATCAGCTCAATTTGACATGCCAAAGTTCATGATCCAAAATATCTTCATTTCATTTAAAACAAAACGGGAGGATTTTGGATCAAGCACTTAGGTACGTCAGATTGAGCTGATTTTCATGCGAGACCCCTCGAAAAATTGTTTGAAGAAGAATGAACAGTTTGGATCGTTTTTTTGGGACCCACTAAAACGGGAATGCAAATGAACAGTACCTTTCGTCCTTTGTTTTCACATTCAAAACATTTTTTCGAGGGGTTTCGCTAGAAATCAGCTCAATTCTACGTGCCTAAGTGTTTGAACCAAAATCCTCCCGTCTCCAGAAAAATAGTAAAAGGTTTGGATCGTTTTTTCGAGACCCACTAAAAAGGGAGTGCCACTGAACAATACCTTTCGTCCTTTATTTAATTTCACATAGGGATTAAACAGTGTTTTTTTTCAGCTTCTTTCAATTACCAATCTGCCCTTGACAAAGCATTTTGGTTTTGGGCATAACCCGTAACTAATGCTCTACCTGTGGGTAATTTGGGAACCAAGGAAAACAAGGGTGTGAAGACTCTGAAGTCTGAACCACTCCCCCCTCCCTCCACAGTTTTGTTTTATTTTATTTTGGCAATAAACTTTAGTATCATGCTACATGTACAATCATTTTAGCTCCAATAATTTACAACCCCCTTTCATACATGTGAGACCCACATACAATTATTAGTATATGCCCCACGTGTATGTGAGAGGGTTGTAAATGGTAGGAGCTGAAATAGTTTTAGAAGTAACATTTTTGTAAACTTTACTGAGTATCATGTTTTAATTAATGAAAAATATTTCAAGTTCGTCTCTTTGTTACTCCCTCTGTCCCATTTTAAATGCTCCCTACGTATATCCGTGTCATTTTCAAACGTCTATATCTTTTTATTGGTAAGGTTTTCAAAGTTTTTAAAATTTTTGTCTAATATAACTAATTGAGGTCTATCAAATAATATCCATATTGCATATAAAATACATTATAGAATGAAAACTATAAGAGTTTAAAAAAAACACGCATAACCGTGGGGAGCATTTAAATTGGGATGGAGGGAGTACTTGATTTTGGTCCCTTACAAAAAAATTCAAGCTTTTTTAGGAAACATGTAGGGGTGTTTAGGAATCAATTATTTTGAAATTCTAATTTCAGGATTGCAAATTATTAGTAGATTTTTTTAGTATAACAAAAATCTCAATTATGAAAATTCTAATTTCAATATTGCAAATTATTAGCACATTTTTTTAGTATAACAGAAATCTATTTATAAGACTATTTGAATGATATGAGCCGAATAGTTTTGCACGAGGAATTTTGTGAGTGGAAGTATAATCATAATATATAAAAAAAAGCTCCTTCAAACGTAGTTACATAGATCCTAAACGGAGATGCTAACATGGAAAATTGCTAAAGTCAAAATATTGAGCCACACCGACATAGTTATTGAGCCACATATTAGAATGAAATTTGACAAATCAACAGAGACGCCCGGGAAGCAAAAATAGAGACGCCCAGGAAGCAAAAATAAATTCTCCTTATTTTGCATTCAATAGAGATGCCCGAGCAAAAATAAATTCTCCGTATTGTGCATTGGCCACACGCGACCTCCTCACTAGTATTAACAATATACTATATTAACCCCAAATGACAAAGTGGTCTTACCTTGAAACTTGGGGGGTTTGCTCGCATCTAAGGTCTCAGGTTCGATTTCCCTTACTAGCAAACTCTTGGGACCACTGGAGGTTATGTCCAGTCGTTACCTCCAGGGCTCCAGAATTAGTCGATGTGCACTCAAGCTGCCCGGACATCCGATTATAAAAAATAATAATAATAATAATACTTAACAGTATGTTGCTATATTAATGCATGTTGATGCATGAGCACATGATGTACGGCTGTATAGAAAACTTCAATTGTGGCCACGGAACTGTACTGTATCACGATTTTTCTTTTTGAAACCCAATATGTAATGATTTTATATTTCTCAGTATACGTTTCGGAAAAAAAAAAGGAGAAAAATAATAAAAGAAGGAAAGTTCAGTGCGTATGTTCATGAATACTATTCTCGCGTTTTATACGTTTCTGATTTTAATAGTAATAAAAGTAAACATTGATTGATGATTAAAAAGCTTAATCAGAAAAACCGCAAGGTTAATTTGAGAACGTATTGATAATCGAAGTTGGGATGGTCAAGTGATTGATCATTAAGTTGGAAACTTTGAAGAATGTGAGATTTTATTTTTACAGTCCATAGCCATCTCTCATGAATAACTGAGAGATTGTTGGGATTAATGCTCTCAAAACCAATAAATTTTTTATTTTTGATTAGTAGTTAGAGTTTCACTTTATTGTGATAAAATATTTTATTTCATACATTGGATATAATTCATGAGGTGAAATTTTTTAGTTCATGAGATGAATATAAAAGTCCCAAATTAAATTTAATGTGATTTATGTATGTGAATGTGATTTACGTACATGAGATATAAATCATAATTGCTTGTAATTTGAATTATTCATAGTTGCTAATAGAAAAAGACTATTAGGTCAACTGTAACATGATTAACTTCTATATGATAGAATGGATGTATCTCAATAATTCAAGTGAAAGATTTCGAGTTAATTTGTTGGTGTATTTGATATACATTGATGGACTATCATAAGACCCACACTATTTTAATGATTGTCAACTTGAGTGTGAATCTTATAATGCCGATTTAATTCACCCTTAATCCTGAGAAAGTTAATGAACTCAAGTTTTTATCCTATATCACTTTAATTCATTAATGAGTGAGGTCTTACTTGATCAACACCTCGGTGAGTTGAGTGATTTAGGTTAGGACTGTGAGAATATTATTTTGAAGATGGAATTCGCTCTCTATTTTATTATAGAGTATAATATTCCCTTGAGTTAATTTACTTAATTTACTGGATTAGTCTTTGGAACCTAGTACTAGTCATTTTAATAAAAAGTTCATTAGAATGTTTTTCTAAACTAAAAGTGAGTGAACTAGTATTCAATGGAATTAGCATGCTTTGGTTTGATAGCATTTTATTATGACCAATTGTTGCTTATGGACGTTGCGTAGTGAAGGGGTTTGATTTTATGGTACTAGCATTTAACGGGTGATAATATATTACTATTCTTGAGACCTAGAGTTCAACTATAATTATTTATTGAAATTAATTGTGGTTTAATTAGGCCACCACTCATGGAGATGTGAGAGTGAGTAAGCCCAATTTTAGTTAGTGCTCAAGAAGCTCAGGGGTACCAATCCTAGCCTAATTGCTAGAAATAATATTCAATTTATTTTTGGTTGAATTGTTGGCCAAGTAATCTTCCCCTATATATTCATCTCTATCTCTCTTGGAAAAGGACACAACACAAAAACGTAGGCAACTTGTCTCCTATGAAAAATCTAGATAGAGTCGAGCGAAGAAAGAGGAAGGAAGAATTCCAGGGTTCTCACAAACCCTTTGGCTATTGTTCTCTTGGGTCATAAAATTGAAGATCTTTGATGTCCAAGAAGGCTTCAGTTATTCGAACGAGAAAGGTAAAAATCCAAACCCTTTCTCATAAAACTTTATGTGTACGTAAGAAGTAGATTCGAAATTCAGTGCCCTATTACTCTAGATTTGTATACCCAATGGTCGTGCTTATTAATTATTCTAGTTTTCTGACTACTGCTGCTTTGTAGATTTCGTTTACTAATTCGATTCGATAACTATTTGTCTATTTGAATCGAGTGGACTCTACTAGAGATCATATTCAACTTATTATACTTCACTGAGAAGCAAACAGGCGGCTCTCTGTATTGTTTGGATCATCAATTTGCTACACTAGGGTTTTCTTGAAACCAGGGTAACAGAATATATCCGTAGATATGTATAACGGAATCGGCAGAGGCGGCTCCACCTTGAGCCGAGGGTGGTCGCCCGAACACCCTGGATTTTTTTAATTTTATTTAGAAGTACATGTAAAAAAAATTTATTTTCAATATTTTTGTCATTTTGAACACCCTAAAAAAAATGTTTGAACACCCTAACCAATATATTTGAACCATTTTGAACACCCTACCTAAAATGTTTGAACACCCAATCTCAAAAAGTGACTTCTTCCCACGAGACTCACACACTCTTTTACCATTTCGTTTCTTTCCCCCCACCCTGCCACCGTTTCTTTCTTCAATTCCCCTCTTCCCCTTGGATTTCTTCTCCTCTCTCTCTCTGTGAAGAATTGATTCGTTGATCAGTCAACACACACACATCGACTTTATTACCTTAATTCTTTGTGGTCACCCCCAGATCCTCCTAAACATTTTGGAACTATTCTATTTTGGTACTTCATTGGAGTATGAAAATAGTCTAATTACTCCGGTCCTCTAAATGGCTCAATTTTGAATCTAACCCCATCTCAACTACTAAAATTGTAGAGAAATACTATAGATACTAACTATTATACAAATTACTTGCACGAAATGTGCATGTGATACTCACCAAATGAGTCTACAACAACATTCACCAATATTTATCTACTCTAACTCATCCTCCTAACATTATGGGATGTCCGTGTAATTTTCCGTCAGTTTAATCCCAATTGGTTCAAAGAGTACAAAAATTGGTTGAAATACAGTAAAGGATGCAACATTTTGTCTACGTTGTTATTTTTTCATCCTGATTTCAGTAAGCAAGCGAGAGGTGATGCTTTTGTCATAGATGGTTTTAAACTTTGTAATAGGAAGTAGAAGTTGCAATCTCATGTGGGAGGCAACAATAGTGCTCATAACCAAGTTGTGAAGGGTTGTGAAGATCTTCCATTCTTGAAATTCTGAGCAATTGAATGGGAGATCAGTGGATAAACGATTGCATGATTACTTATATGGAGAGTGATGCATTTGATACTGATGCTATAATGGAACGGTTTCTAAATATGAAAAGTCGTGGAGGAAAAATTCTAATATACTAAATATTTTGCTTTTTTTTGGTGGCATTTTTTTATATTAGAAGTTTTTTTTTTTTGCATATGCACAGTTATTATTTCTAGAGGACCGTAGTAGAATTTTTGAACACTCTCACGAGAAATCCTGGAGCCGCCACTGGGAATCGGGTTGCAGACCCCGAGGGGATCGGGAATGAATGGGTCCATACAGCGAAACAAGTTCTTTGTGAGGACGAAGAGCGGCAAGGTGGTGGTCGACAACAAGGGTTTCGTGGAGGGTCAGGGAACCGGCGGCATGTCCAAGAAGCCAGACAAGGAAATCCTCGAGTGCGAACGAAAGAGGCAGATGGAGCTCAAGCTCGTCATGCTCGAGGATAAACTCGTCGATCAAGGGTATACTGGTGACGAGATTGACGAGAAGCTTGTGGAGGCTAGGAGGAATCTGCAAAAGGATCATTTTTTTTCTTCGTCAGCAAAGAAAGTAGCATTTCATTGATAAGCTTTAAATTCATCTTGTTATTCTATGAAATGATGTTCGATATTTATTTTGAGTGAACTCTTTTAATCAAAAACCTCTAGAATTATGATTTTTTATTTATCTGCTACCTTGATAGATCATGTATATACATTCCTAGGACCGCCATTGGTTATTGAAAGTGGCATGATACCGTAAAGGTCTGCCTGATCACAGTGTATTTGTTGGCTCCATCCTCAAAATATAATTGCCCTTAATGGATGGTATTATTGTAACTGACTACTTCTCTATGTTTTTAAATTTCAAAGGGCATACATTGAATGGTTTGAGTTTCAGTTCTGCACGATCGATTGGTCGTAGCATTAGTGTGTTTTGTTATCTGTTGAATCTAGGTTTGCACTTAGGGTTGGCCATTTCATCTGCCCCGTTCGAATCCGATCCGATCCCCGATCCGAACGGATCGGCAATATGGAGATCTGTTTGGAGATTGGATAGGATATGGGGATTTTTTTTGAAAATGTTTGGGGATTGGATAGGGGGTGGA
Source organism: Vaccinium vitis-idaea (assembly GCA_963854785.1). Lineage (NCBI taxonomy): Eukaryota > Viridiplantae > Streptophyta > Magnoliopsida > Ericales > Ericaceae > Vaccinium > Vaccinium vitis-idaea. Next base: position 34,857,181 of record OY978215.1, on the reverse strand, counting down.
GATAGGCATGTCCCCACTCCGAATCCGTTCCCCGCTCCATCCCCGCCCCGTCCCCGATCTGCCCCGTCCCCGAATCCCCGAAATATAGGGGTCTATTCATGAATTATGAAACTTTCGGGTCTCACTGAATTTTCTCCAAATATATGGGGTTACACCAAAATTTCTCCAAACACATGGGTCTCACTGTAATTATTGTTCTAGGGTTTAAATCTACGTATTGTTTCTTCATTCACGTTTCATTGTATTTCATTTGCAACTGACACTCTCAACAAACTGCAGAAAACCCATCCACTCTCGATCTCACGCACAACAGTCATGCTCGATCTCTGACTCTCTCAATTCGCGGCAAAGCCAAGGCCCACTGTAATCCCTCTTCTATGTTCTCGGTGGTTCATTAAATCAATTCATGGAATGTCTTTAAAGCTTGATTTTCATGTGATGTTCGGTGGTTCATTAAATCAATCTATGGAATGTCTGATTTTCCTTCCTCGTGCATAGAGTTGGTTTGTAATATTTGAAGCATTTTCATCCACTGCAATGGCATGGTTTTAACATATATGTTCCAATCAAAATGACCATTCATGTGATCGATTACACAAAAAATAGCTAGTAGTACAATCTATAACAATGTGGGTGGGTCCTAGGGAAAAGAATTTCTATTTGTTCCTGTTCTCGTGATTTGGCCATGGGCAACCACACAGCCCTGGTGAAGGATTTCTTCAAATTTTTTTAGTGGGACTGAGATTTGGTTGATAGGGAGGTAATCTCTCTTCCAGTTGTTTGCTGTTTAGTCAGTTTAAACAATACAGTTGTTTCAATCAAGCCGAACGATATTTTTTTATATTTTTAAACATGCTATCCACTAGACAACCCATGTTGCATTTAATCAATTTTAATTAATGTCATGAATATACATGAGAACTCTTCATAATTTCTACTTTTTGCACTCTTTATGTTGTTCTACAAACACATGAAGTTTTACACGCCCAGGGGTTGCCCAGTGATTGGATTTTAGGGAAAATGATTTGTAATTGGGCTTCTATAACTATTTACTTTACTCTAGGGAAAATGATTGGATCCCCGAACTCCCCGTGGGGATCCCCGTTCCCCATTTGGAGCGGGGATGGAGGATAAAAATAAATCCCCGTTGGAGATTGGATAGGGGATGGATATGGTAAGGGGTTTGGGGTTTAGGGTTTGGGGATTGGGGATGAAGATAGTAGTCTCCGGCCCCGATCCGTCCCCATGCCCATCCCTATTTGCACTAATGAAATCTTTATTTTTTGTTTGCGTGATTGTTCAGTGTTGCCCCATAGTCGTTCGCTAAATTTCTAAAAAGCTTGTGTAGATAGCCGTTGGTTATGCAACGAGTAGTTTGGTTAGTTTTTGATAAATGTAGATCTCCGTTTGTCATGCGATCTGTGTATCTTTACACGTTTTTTTCTCGAGTGTTTCCAAGATAGATGATTAGTAATCACAAAGAAGTTTTTATTCTCCTACGGTTTCGTGAGTTGTGTTCTTAGCTTCACAACAGAAGAGTTGGGGCAAGGCTACTGAATTAATAATGTCGCGAATATTACATGAGTTGCTGACCTTTCTTCAAATAAGTTGTTCCTTTGAAGAGTTTGTTGAACCTGTAAAACAAGTGTATTTGTTTTTTTGGTCCAAGAAGAGTTATTTTTTCCATACTTTATTCTACTATGCAGAGTAACATTTTCAGAGATTTAGAGAAAAAAAATGGGAGTAGTATTTTGGTCCGATTATTTCGAGGAGTTATACCACCTCAACATTATGAAGAAAAAGTAAGTTGAATAACAGTACGAGCAAGTGGTTTCTGTAATTTTGATATGATGAAAAAAGAGCTCTTCCCTTGCTGATCGACCAATGCAAACTTATGATATTGAATTATATTAACTGGAATTTACTTTCCCTCACCAAGTCAAGCCTAGTTACGTGGTCGGGGTGGATTCGAAACCCTAGATCCTCTCTCCATTAATTTCACTCAATTTTATTATTTCTTGCTTTATTCAGTTTCCGAAAACAATCCAATCACTCAAATCTCTTTTTCTGAATTAAATTAGAAATTAGTCAGAATTAACGTAATTTAGCCAAATTGTCTCCGTGGATCGATACTCGGACTTAGCCACTATTCTTCTGAATAAGGGTTAATTCCTTGTTTTTATAAATATATTTTTCATACGGTACGACACGGTCAAATTTTGGCAATTAGTGCAAAGTTTTTATGATGGGTTGAATCCCCATTATCGGATGTTGGTTGATGTCTCATGTGGGGGCTTGTTAATGAATAAGGATGAAAAGTCGGCGTGGGAGCTTTTTGAGACAATGAGCGAAACTTCTCAACACCATGCCACTTACCAGCATAGTGAGAGGGCAACCATTACTACCAGTTCTTCAAATCCACGGGGTATGTATGAGGTTAGCCCCTCTAACGACCTCGCTCTTAAAGTAGACACTATTGCCGAGAAGCTTGACCAACTTCTCAATTTAGGCTCGACTTCTACCCCGCCTCCTGCCTTTCAGGAGGCATGTTTTTTATGTGCAAGTCCAGCCCATTACGTTATTAATTGTCCAGCTGCTTCTCAATTTCCAGGCTTTGTGCAAGAACAAGTTAATGCTGCACAGGGGTACGCCAATGCATAGGGTTTCACCACACCGAGTAACTTTTCGTGGAACCCACAAGCCCAGGGCAGAACTTTCACCCCACAGTCATGGCCATGGTCCACACCGTTCAATCCTGCGGCCTATCGCTTTTCAAACTACCAACAACCACCCTCTCAACAAGCACCTGCCGAATCCTCAAGGGACCCTCCTTCGAAGATAAGTTTCTAAAGGCATTTGATATGATGACTGCGACACGACAGCAGGTGAATTCTCATACCCAGTCCATCTCCCGAATAGAAGCTCAATTGGGCCAAATGGCTAACACATTGAACCATATGGAGGAAGGTAGGCTGCCTTGTCAGCATGTTAACAACCTTAGAGGCCAATACCAATGTGAGGGTAATCAAGGGACTGATAACTTCCAGCAAGTGAATGTTCTCATGTCCCTGCGTAACAAGAGAGAGGTCGAAACCCGACCAGAGAAGCCCAAAAGCAAGGAGCACCAAGCTCCCTCCTCCCCATCTGATTCCGGGGAGGAGAGTTCACATAGCAAGGAGACAACCCCTCCAATCATTACTTCACCGCCCACCGCCACAACCCTGGGCTCCAAGCCACCACCCTATGTGTCTAAAGCCCCATTCCCCGCTGCCTTAAATGGGCCATCTCCTTTCACCAAAAAGGGATCATCTATGGAGGACACTCTTGAGGTATTCGAACGCGTGGATATCAACATACCCCTCCTAGAGGCCATCAAGCAAATCCCTAATTATGCCAAGTTTCTCAAGGACATCTGCACTCACAAGCGGAAATCTCGGACACATGTGTCCAAAATGTCCTTCTCACCGAGCAAGTAAGCTCCGTTTTCCAGTCTGTCACTCCTCCTAAGTTACAGGATCCCGACACTCCTACCATTTCCATAGTCATAGGTAGTCATGTCATCGAGTGAGCACTGTTAGACTTGGGGGCTCGTATCAATTTAATCCCTTACTCGGTGTATGAGCAATTGGGACTTGGGGAGTTGAAACCCACGACGGTTACCCTGCAATTAGCTGACCGATCTATTAAGGTACCGCGTGGGATAGTTGAGGACGTTCTAGTCAAGGTCAATGACTTCTACTTTCCCGTTGATTTTATAGTCCTTGACACGGAACCGGTGCAAACCCTCAAAAAGCAAACTCCTGTCATACTCGGTCGTCCGTTCTTGGCGACAACCAATGCTAATATTCATGTGAGGAGTGGGGAGATGGAAGTGACTTTTGGGAACATGACGCTTAAGCTCAATGTTTACAATCCCACAAAGCACCTAAACTTGGAGGAAGATTGCTTTGCAGTCAATGTCAATAAGGAACAAGTAGAGGAGTCTAGTTTCCATGAGGCGGGGACTAATTTTTACAAAATTGCTAATATGGATAATAATTCTTTCACTAATTTCAGCGGTGATAATTCGTTAGAGACTTATTTAGCTCATTGTAGTAACAATTTTGAACTTGATGGGTGCAATGAGCAAGTTGGTCCATTGGTGGACTCTGTTTCTTGGTCAACCATTGAAGAGTGGATATTTAATGGAGAGCCCCTTCAGCCTTCTTTATTATCTCCACTCCCGATTACCACAAAGTTGTCTTACTGTGAGTTGAAACTTTTATCACCTGATCCTCTTGCTGAATTTTTGGGGCCAGTCAAACTACTTGTCCTTTCTACACATAGTGATCCATCTGAACAGGATAGGTTAATTGACGACACTGGATAGTACATCAAAGAACCGGTGTGCGATTTTATCATTGGGATAGAGCCCCTGGGTCCAACTAGTAAAATTTTGTTAGAGGTACTTTTCAACAAACAAATTTTCCCTTGTGGTGACTTTACTCGTTTGGTGACTAGAAAAATAATTCTGACTCGATTATGTGGCCTATTGCTTTTCGTTAATATGGAAGAGTCAAATTATATCTTTTGGGATGATCCATCTCGTGTGAATTTTAAACGGAGGATTAAAATTATTCAATTTCAGTGTTGAGTGTGCGGTGAATCGTGACAAGTCTAGGTGACTATAAATCCTCGGAGTTTGTGACAACTCTAGTTATAGCCGTGCTCGAACGGCTATCAATGGTCCGGTATAGCCACCTAATTTCTAGCCTTAAATTTGTGTATCTGGGTTTCCAACAATCTTATTGCCGTGTCTCGGATAGTCATAAAAGACGATTGACTCTAATTTCTTTAAGGAAAAACCTTGAGTGATTTAACCTGTTGAGTCGCGACTTACCCGGGATTGTTGTGATAACCTTCTCTACACAAATTTAAGTGAAGAATTAGGGAGAAAAGTAGTACCCGTGCCTTTCGCGTGAAGAAAGTGCTACACAAATTTTGAGTATCGTTTCTTTTCTTTTTCTTTTGTTTTGTGTCTTGCGGACTAATACATGCAGGTTGCTTGATTCAAGTTGGGGGGGTCTCTTTCCCCATCTATTTTTTCTCGTGTTGCTCGCTAGTTCGAGGTAATCTATTTCCTCTCTTTATCTTTTAGTGTCTATGCGTTCAATAAGGACATTGCACTATTCAAGTTGGGGGGAGGGATTACTTTGTCACTTGTTTATACTTAGAGTCTTAAAAATCCAAAACAATTAAAAATTTGAATAAAAAAAGTGGAATCTCTTATGCATGGAATTGAGACTTGTTGAACTTACTTGTGGGTACTTGAGTTGGGGTGTATTGCCTATTGCTTTGTTATACTTCATGGGCAATGTTAGTTCCTTTTGCTAGCTTATTGTTCAAAGTGGACCACGGCACTTATGCATAGCACCACTTCGCCGCACCTTTGGATTTTGATCACTTGTGAACTATTGAGTTGATTGCTTTTGATGGCTAGATTAGTGGAGACTTATGCCCATGTGAGCTTTAGAGCCTTATCTTTTCTATTGGAGTGGTGTCAAGTAATCTCTTATTTGTCATGAAAAGAAGAATAAAAGCGTCATTGTTGTGATCTCATTATCTTTGTTGCCAAGTCTCGGAATTGCATGCATTTCATATTATCTTATTGGTTTTGGTTTGAATGGTTGAATCACCCCTTGGAAAGGATTATAGGCGATTTTTGATATGTTTGAGCCGGTTTGTTTCTTTGAAACATAATCATCCCTCGTAAACCATTTTGGGCCTCCTACATTTAAGCCTTTCTCTTGTTAAGCTCCATTACCTAAATTGTGTCTTGAAAATGGTGAATTGGTGGGAATTGATCATTGAAAAGAAGGGGGTTGAAAGGCAAATGCTGATTGGCGGTGTTTCTCCCATTATTTGAAAAGTAGAAAAAAAAAAACCAAAAAAAGAAAAAAAAAAAAAGGGAAAAAAACAACAACAAAAAAATAGAGTTGAAACCTTAATGTGAAGAGGGGGAACACCAATTTATTTAATTGTGAGAAGAAACGGTTGCTTTCATTGTGGTTTGCGTTGAAAAGGTTGAAAAGAGAGATTTGGTGTATTAGGAAGGAAGAGGGCACAACATTGATAAATATGCCCAATGTGAGTTGTAATGAGGCCATTCTCCGACACTTGAATGTCTTACCTAGCCTTGAAACACTTTCCATTACCTAACGATATAACCGATAGCAAAGTCCTATTTGATCCTAGGGGTGATGGGTTGTGGTTTGTGGATTGATTAAAGCATTTCGGTACTTGACATTTCTTTCATGAGATCGTGTCTACTTTAACGAGCTTTCTTTTTGTGTCAATGAGTGCGGATACTTTGTTTCCATTTATATAACTTCCAACTGCACAAATGAGAGTATATAAATGCACCTTGTTTCGAGTGATTTCTTTTGTTGAGTGCATGACACGGTGAGAATTGAAGTTGAGACTCGGTCCGGATAGAGCGGTCAATCATTGTTCACTTGTGATCGAGGCATTTGCACACACACACGCACACACATGCTAGGATTAGGTGCCGGGGTCTTTCTTCTCGATTTGATAGCACTTGGAACTCTTGTTGCTTGCTTAGTGTCTTTGTGGTAGCATTGTACACCTTGGTTTGAAGTATCTATGAGTTGCATGACAGGTTTTGGATTCTATGTTGAGGGATTCCTTGTGTTTTGTGGGTGATCACTGCTGAAAACCCTCACGAGACTTCACTCATCCTATCGGGGCCACCCGGGGGTTTAAAAGAACTATATTTTCCCTTTTTACTTATTTTAGTTGCAATGTTCTTTCTTTTGCTAGGGACTAGCAAAGTGTAAGTTGGGGGGTGTGATAAGTGCTCAAAAGCACCCATTTAACCCTCTAATTAACACTTTAATAGTCCAATCATAGAGTTACTTGATGACGTATAATGGTTGAATTGTGTTTGTAGGCTTTGGAGAGTGCTGAATAATTAAAAGTGCTAATTGGAGTCAATACGATGCATGGAACACAAAGTAGACGTATAGAGCTTCGCAACAGTCCAAGAATCGCATCATTTCGAGTTCGGATGAAGCGGGGGCGAGTCCGCAAAGTTTTGGGCGACAATCTAGATTTTCCGCTCGGGCGGGAATCAAAGCCGCCCAGGCGGTTTTACCCGAGTCAAACACAAATTAGGGCGTTGACCACGTTTTTCTGGGTTTTGTTATAAATAAGTCATTGCTCTGTATGTTTTAGGGGTTCTAGAATATTTTAAGGCAAGTTTAGAGAGAGACACTACAACAAAATTGGGTTTTGGCGATGTAAGCTTGTGTATTGGCAAATGTATATTTGCATCGGGAAAGGTTTTTGGCGATGAAAAACCTTGCGTCGGCACCCCGTCACCGTAGGCATGTCGCCAAAAGATTTGGCGATGCGAACTTTCTTCATCGCCAAAAGGCAATAGCTTTAGCAACATGAGTTCTCATCGCCAAAAGTGTATTTTATTTTGAAAAATATAGACCTTTTGCCAATGTGATATTACATCGCCAATACTAAAACTATTGGCAATGTGAAGTTTTATCGCCAAAAGTAACCTTCAGATATTTGCTAGTAAGTTTTGGCTATGCCTTTGTGCGTTGGCAAAAGAACTTGATACGAAATTTTTTTTTTTTTTATATTTTATTTTGTTCCAATAACCTGATAACATGCATTTATCCATTCTTGATCACTAACCTGGAAATACATTCATTTCATCCAACTAATTCAAAAGTTTATCGGAACCTAGGTATATTCATTGTAATACCTTAAATATATCACAATCCATAAACGAAGTTTTTTAAACTTGTCCAAACATTAAATACAGTAAAAAACATACTCCACCAACAATGTAATCCAAAAACTAATCTAGATGACCATTGCATCCAAATTTTTTCAAATGCAAGCACCAACCATAGTTGTATCAAAAGTAACCCCTTTCAAAATATCTAAGTCTGCATACTTGACCTTCATTTTAACTAGTAGGAGTCCCATTTTGTTGTCCACCCGAAGTGCTCTCCCCATTTTCGCTACTTTGAATTAATCCCAGAATAGCGGTTGGATTAACACCAGTAGCCAACATGAGCATCATCTTTTCCAATTTTTTTACCGTAATCAACTAAGACTTTTCCTTCATTAGCCAATAGTTGCTCTTGATCAGCCACTTGTTGCTTAAGTGCAACTACCTCTGAATTTGGGACTCCTTTGAGACTGTGTACCATACGTGCTCTTGTGAATCCCATATCCCTTCAAGTAGCCCGATCTCTTCCCAAGCACCTCAACGGAAATTTGTTCCTCTGATAAAGGATTTGTGACATCGGGTTGCTTCTGCTCATCAATCATTTTAACAATCTCATCCTACATCAATAACATGTAAAGGAAACAGGACAAGTAAGAATAAGATAAAAGCAAACCAAAACTATGCAAATTCCATAGTAAAATGAAACATATCATAGAACCACCAAACCTATCAAAGAACCACATTCATCAACTGTCAACAAAATTGCTCTTAACCAATTACTAGGCAGTAAGGAACACAGATTGTTCTATCATTGTTTGTTTATTTCGTATTTTTCCTCTTTTCTGCTGCCTAGCTTAAACAAGTATCTATTATCGTAAACTAAACCGAAAAAGTTTTAAATTATAGGAAAGACAAAAATCATATTCTACTAGTCTTTTAGTTCATGCCAAAGGAAGTTTGTACACATTTTCATCAACTTCTCTCAGACGAGTACCGAACAACCCCATAGCAAGCACATCTTGCAGTTTCTTTCAGCATTTAAACCCAAATTCCTGCATCTAAGTTGCAACTACAACAATTTCAACACCCAAACAGATAGTTTCAGCAACATCAGAGGTGCATTTAACCTGAAAACTTCAATTAGATGCATAACCCATCAAGAATTCACATAAATACATGAAAATAAGTGCAGTTTCAGCACTTGACTAATCAGATTCAGCACTTAAAGGCACATTCCAGCAACTAAAAGCAGTTTATGCGCTAAAACTACACAATTCCAGCAACTTGATTCCAATTTCAGCACCCGGAAACACTATTTTCAGCATTTAAACCCAAATTCCTGCATCTAAGTTGCAGCTACAACAATTTCAGCACCCAAACAGATAGTTTCAGCAACATCAGAGGTGTGTTTAACCCGGAAACTTCAATTAGATGCATAACCCGTCAAAATTCACATAAATACATGAAAAGAAGTGCAGTTTCAGCACTTAACTAATCAGATTCAGCACTTAAAGGCACATTCCAGCAACTAAGAGCAGTTTATGGGCTAAAATTACACAATTCCAGCAACTAGGTTCCAATTTCAGCACTCAGAAACACTATTTTCAGCATTTAAACCCAAATTCCCGCATCTAAGTTGCAGCTACAGCAATTTCAGCACCCAAACAGATAGTTTCAGCAACATCATAGGCGTATTTAACCCGAAACTTCAATTAGATGCATAACCCATCAAATTCACATAAATACATGAAAAGAAGTGCAGGTTCAGCACTTGACTAATCAGATTCAGCACTTAAAGGCACATTCCAGCAACTAAGAGCAGTTTATGCGCTAAAATTACACAATTCCATTAACTAGGTTCCAATTTCAGCACTCGGGAACACTATTTTCAGCATTTAAACCCAAATTCCTGCATCTAAGTTGCAGCTACAGCAATTTCAGCACCCAAACAGATAGTTTCAGCAACATCAGAGGTGTATTTAACCCGAAAACTTCAATTAGATGCATAACCCATCAAAAATTCACATAAATACATGAAAAGAAGTGCAGTTTCAGCACTTGACTAATCAGATTCAGCAATTAAAGGCACATTCCAACAACTAAGAGCAGTTTATGCGCTAAAATTACACAACATCGAACAAAAGCTAATAACCAATGACGTGCAAAGGAGTATAGACTATATTTTGAAACTAATCAATTGATCAAAGACACAATTTCTTTTTTCTTTTTTACCTAATCAAAATGGACTAAAGTACTCTCTCAGCTAACTCTTAGTGAAATTTCACTAACTCTTGAAATTTCACTAGAATTTCACTAACTCTTGATATTTCACTAACTTATGAAAATACAACTTAGTGAAATTTCACTAACTCTTGAAAGTTCACTAGAATTTCACTAACTCTTAATGCCATTTGTTAGCAAATCATATGCATGTGTATGTAAGTGAGAGAATCGAACTTTTTCCCTTTGTAATGTGAGAGAAAATATGGTTTTATGAAAAACGTGAGACTATCAAACTATATTCCTTCGTAATGTTAACAATTAATCTAGGAGGTGGAAAAAGAATCACAGATCAAACCTCGGATCAAGAAAACACAAGGCTGATGAAACCATCCTAATTTTTCAGCCATGGAAAAAGTTAATATATGTTCATACGTACATGATGTTTCTTAGCCTTGTCGTCTATCCAAACATCGGTTCCCATTCGATGACGTATGTTCGTCTCCTTGAACCTTTCTGGAAAAGACTGCTTGCTCTTCTTTCCATCTTTCACCTGTAATTTCATTAGCGTTTTTTTTCTAACATTAGAATAAAGTTTATAACTTTTGGAATTAAAAATACAAAATCCATACTTACATGCATGGATGCTCGTGCTACAAATGATTGGGACCCGCTAGTATGATTATATTTCAAACCTTTCCGTGCCTTTTCCCTCTCTTAGACTTCTTCTGCGAAATACATAAAACAAGACGTGTTGACGAGCATCAATAGCAAAACCAGAGATCAATGATTACCATATACTAAAAAAATAAAAAATATATAAAAAGATTACCTTCCAATCATCTGTCCACCATACATTATCAATCATGAATACTCAATCGTCTGGATTACAAGGATATAATGGAAGGGTTTTAGGGCCAGCCCCCCTTTTTTTCTCGTGTTTCTTTTTCAGCTTTTTGTAGCGCTTGAACAACTTGGTCTTCCAATTTGCGTATAAAGATTGGCACTTAACATCCACAATACGCCTAAGAACCTTATCATTTTTATAGTCACCAAGTTCGAAAGTTTGCTGTAAGAAAACAAACAAGTTTAATATCAGTCAATGGATGTGTGAATTACATGATGATGCATTTAAGAGTACGAAAAAATTAATATTACCCCAACACGCAGAACAATGGATTCTCTGATTCCAAACTCAACTTTACACCACCCAATGTCTCGAACCGGAGCATGAGCTCGAATACTCTCTCCGAGAGCATTAGCTACGGCAGTTGCATGATCCCCAACTATTGCCATTATTTCACGATCTATTTCAATGGGAGTGGGATGACCAAGCTTTTTCCTTAACTTATCCACATTAATCCCTCGTGTTGAACCACGCTTCTTACTTGGAATTGAGGTGGACCCTATTAAGACCATAATTCGACATCAATTTAGTTGAATAAAATGAGTTTTTAGCATGCACAAACGTATCCAGCAACTCTAACTCTGTAATGTGAGTTTCCAAACTTATTTTTATTGAACAATGAAAAAAAGAGACAAAATCAAAGTAAACTATATATATACACACACACACACACACACACATAAAAGAGATGAGACATGACAATATAATTTCTCACCCACGCCAGCAACGACATTACACGGGCTAGAAAGCTGATTGGTCTCGTTGAGAGGTGAGGTGGGGAGCTCTGAAGGTTGGGCAACAATCACAGGCATGCCTTCAACATCATTAGTTGTATGTTCAGTTGGCAAAGCTGAGGTTGATCCATTGGGGCTGCCACCCCCTTCTTGAATCCTTTGTGATTTTCTCAAAACTTGTGTACTAGAACCTTTTTTCTTTGTTCCGGGACCCATACATTTTACCTGAAATCATTGGTGTGTCATTAATGAATGAAATCCAATAGTATACCATATATTGTAATAAGATAATTGTCATTGATATCTAGAGTCATGCATACCAAAAAATATAAATATCTAGAGTCATTGCACAAGGTGCCCATGTTTCACTATCAGCTTGTGACTAGGATAAAATAAGTTTTGGGGGATGGTTTCTTTTTTGGTACAATTTGGGGGATGGTTTCACTCAATGTTTGTCAAGAGAATTAAAAAGAATAGAAATATACGACTCATCATGCGCAACTATCACCTTTTTCATGCGAGGCCTCGAAGACTCGTCATCGTCACCACAGGAACTAAGACTTTCTTCACCTTCCGGTGGTACATACTCAGGATCAGCAGCATGCCCCACCTTGCTTGTTCCATCTTTAGTCCTTTTACCGTTACCATTCTGCTTTGAACCAAACAATTTATCTGCCATTTCTTGTAACCCAACAACCTTCATTTTATGGTGATTTTCTTCGATAGTTTTTTGCCTCTCCTTTTCAATATCTGTCATCTGTTTGGACAAGTACCCTGGCTTGACGAACATATTGCTGAATACATGGAAAAAAATGAGCCAAGAATATAAGTGACAAAAAATAAATAGAAATGAATACATTATAGGTCACATAACACGATAATCTGAAACACAAAGGTCCAAATTCATAAACTATTGTCCAAATTCATCACAAATTACATAATTTTATAACCTAGATATCATAATCCATATCAAGATCTACATCAGAATCATCCAAATCACTTTGTCTCCTCAAATCATCATCTTCGTCGTCCATGTATTCCACCATCGTGTCATCCTCATTATCCTGGTCATCGACGTGCACAACCATGAAATCGTCATTAGGAATGGACTCAAGATTCACATTATCCCTATTGTGATGAACTTCAAAATCTTCAACGTGGATTGGGACGCCACCATCTACAGTTTCATCTTGTTGAAATGGATCACGAGGTGACTGGTCCTGTTCCGGAACATCCCATACACCTCGGTGTCTAACTGGTTCTACCATTCGCCAATTTTTCCCTTTGTTGGTATCATTAATGTAGAAGACTTGCCTCACATTACGTGGAAGGACAAATGGATCATCTTTACACCAAAGCCTCGAAATATCAATGCTGGTAACATGCTCATCAGTGTATATTCTACTTTTATGACCACTATTGTACCATTCACATTGAAATAGAACTACTCTACCACCATGCGCATAGCGTAATTCCCATATTTTACTCAAGTAACCATAGAAGTTAAAATTCTTCTTTCTGTACTCCCCTTCCACGACTATCCCACTATTTTGACACATTCGGCGATTTTCACGATCTCTAGTGTGGAACCTGACACCATTGGAAATGCTGCCAGAATAAAGATCAATTATGGAACCTGGACCATTTGCTAATGACCATAGTTCCTCAGTTGCTTCTTCTGATCCTTGAGTTCTTAAATCGTTCATCTACACATGAATACAAATGTCAAGCATCTAAGTAAACGCGATAAGTGAAAACTTATTTAGTGTTTAATAACTCTGAACTCTGTGATACTTACACGTTTTTTGAACCAATTTGGAAATTCCTCTCGCTGTATTCCAATCACATCACGTCCTTGTGGATTTTGTAATAAGTTTTTGTGTTCCCTAAGTCGTACATTAAAGTTCAATTAACTTTTAGTAGTAGAAAAAGTCAATAAATTTATAAGTTATGCGTGCATAAAAGTAAAAAGGACACATACTCTAGATATGGCTCCACCTCAGGGCAATTGTACAACACAAACCAATGAGCAATTTCTCGTTCTTTTTCGGAAGGGTCGGGAGCCCCTTTGATGGGAGAGAAAAGACGAACATGCTGGTTGAATATCTCCATCTCGAAGCCATGATCACCGCCATCTCTATTCCGTTTAGGTTTATTTCTCCCATCTCTCATGTACATTGAACAAAAAGTAAGGCACTCTTGAACAATGTAAGCCTCAACAATTGAACCTTCTGGTCGTGCTTTGTTAGTGACATACTTTTTTAGCTTTCTAAGAAACCTTCAACCAACCAAAATTATTATAAATACTTGGTAAATGAAAAACTACTTATTCTAGCAAATTGTGTTTACACTCACCTCTCAATTGGGTACATCCACCTATATTGAACTGGTCCAACAATCATGGCTTCACGCGGCAAATGAACAGCCAAATGAACCATCACATCAAAGAAAGCCGGTGGAAAAATTCTCTCTAGCTTGCAAAGTATTAGTACCACCCTTTCCTCCCATTTTTTCATATCACTTTGTCTTAATGTCTTTGAGCACAGTTCTTGGAAGAAATTTCCCAACTCAAACAGTGTTGTAAATATCTCCTTACTTACAAAACCATGCATTCCAATGGGAAGAAGGTGTTGAAATAGCACATGACAATCATGGCTTTTCATGCCTAATAATCTGCCATTCTTTGAAGTCACACACCTTGATATGTTTGCTGCATAGCCGTCTGGGTACCTAATTGACTTCAAAAACTCATAAAATCTCTCTACTTGATGCGGGTCCAATGTGTATGCTGCCCGGGGTTTCACAGTTGTTCCATTTTCCAAAATTTGTAGATGTAGTTCTGGCCTTATTCCCCTTTGTTTCAAATCCTCTCGTGCTTTGTATGTGTCCTTATTCTTTCCATCTATGGACAACATTGTCCCATAGATGTTTTCGCATATGTTCTTCGCGATATGGATGACATCAAGGAAGTGTCGGATCAATAAGTTCTCAAAGTATGGTAGCTCCCATAATAGGCTTTTCTTCGTCCAATTCAATTCGGTAGGACGACGAGATCTTTTGCTTCCCATAGTATCCTTTCCGAATTCGACTGGCCGCAACCTATCCAATTGAGCCTTTACCTTTTCCACCGATAATTCAAAGGATTTCTTTGCAAGCTCATGCGAACCGTCAAACTTCTTGTCCTTCCTCCAAGGGTGGTTCTCAGGCAAGTATGCTCGATGACCCACCCACCCAATCTTATCGATCAATTTCTGCGATAAAGGACTATCATTGCAAGTGGGACAAGCCAAATAACCTTTTGTTCTCCATCCTGATACGTCACCATATGCAGGGAAGTCATGTATAGTCCATATTACAGCAACATGCATTCGGAAGGATTCTCCATTTGAGGCATCATAAGTCATAACACCATTTTTCCACAAGTCATTCAATTCGTCGACCAAGGGCCTCAAGTAGACATCGATATTAGTCCCTGGTTGATTCGGTCCAGGAATAAGTAAAGACATCATAAAAAATTGATCCTTCATACATTTCCAAGGTGGCAAGTTATAAGGTGTCAATATCACAGGCCACATGCTATAAGATGTGCTCATATTCCCAAAAGGATTGAATCCATCGGTAGCTAGACCAAGTCTTACATTGCGGGTCACTTGGGAAAACTCAGGATACATCTGATCAAATTCCTTCCACTGGGGGGCATCAGCTGGATGCCTCATTTGGTCATCATCCACCCGTTTATCACTGTGCCATCTCATGTCTTCGGCTATCTCCGAATTCATAAATAGTCTTTGCAACCTAGGAGTCAATGGCAAGTAACGAAGTATCTTGTGATGGATCTTCTTACCCTTGCCATCATTGACCTTGTACCTAGACCTCCCACATTTAGGACATTTGTCTAAGTGAGCATTTTCCTTCCAAAATAGCACACAATCCTTTGGACATGCCTCGATGAGCTCATATCCCAAGCCCAAATCACGTAATAACTTCTTGCACTCGCGAATTGACTGTGGAGCCACGCGCCCTTCTGGTAAGAACCGTCTTATTCTTGACAAAAACTTGTTGAAAGAAGTATTACTCCACCCATGTTCTACTTTCACTTGTAACATCTCAATGACAAAGGACAACAATGTATCATTACAGCCTGAGTACAAGCAACATTGGGCAGCCTCTAATAGTTCAAAGTTTCTCACGTCTTCCCTCTCTATGGTATCACCATCCATGTATGTCCCCTTATAGTGGTCTTCCATCAATTGCTCATAATCATCATCTCCATCATCACCGTTTTCATCCTCGCTATCACCTTGCTCATCGGTTTGAGGAATTTCACCGTGTAATAACCAAGTCGTATAAGATACCATCATCCCCCGTACAAGTAAATGAGCTTTCAGTGTCATACTCATTCTTATAATAGTTACGACAATTTCTACATGGGCACTTAATCTCCACCGCCTCACCCGAATGTGCCTTTGCAAATTCTATAAACGAGTCCACGCCATCAACATAGGCTTGACTAAATCTATCAGCAAGAAACATCCAACTTCTGTCCATATCTAGTCACATAAAATGTTAAGGGCATGTTAATCGATGTCATATATATGAATTGCCTTTTGTTTCTAAAAAAATGATAATGATTGGGAGAATGGAGTTCTTACTCACACAACTAAGATGATTGATTCGCATAAATTGCCACATGAAAGCAGTTTTTAATCCAAATTTTTAAGTTCCTTTTCTTTCCCCTATCATTGCTCTTTCTCAATGCAAGTAAACATAACCAAAACCATCACGAAGCACACTTTAAGACGAAAATAGAACCAAAACTTGATGAAATAGCAACAACAAGATACCTTGAGAATAAGAACTAGTACTGCATGAATAAAAGTAAACGAGAAATATACCTTTAGCGAATGATGCCGATAGAAGACACCACTAGCAACCAGTTGTAGAGAACTTAGGAATAGGTTTAGCAATTGTCTACGATGAATCACTGTTGTACAACAAAATCACCATGAAAATCTTTATTTAAACTTGAAAAGAATGGAAAAAACCACCAAGACACACTTAGAAGCTGAATGGAAATAAGAAAATTAAGATAACACACTCAATTTAACTTGAAGTAGTAGAAAAACTCAATAGGGTTACAAGTTATGCTTACACTAAAGCCAAATGATAGATTTTTTAACGCATCCCAATCTTAGTGCACACCTCAACCGGCAGAAAACAACATTTGTACTCTAACAATTAACATAGCGCTAGCTCAGTCCACAAATAGGCCGCCCAACTCTGTTTTTTTTTTTCATACTTTGTTCATTCCCCGTTTTAATCTTCGTAAGATAAAAATGTGTAGGCATCCCAAGACTTCCATGAGTTTTAAATTCGTAAAAGATCTGGAATTCTAAGATTGGATGTGACGAGAAATCCTTTTGGTAAAGCAATAAGCCATAGGAAAAACCAAGGAATTTAACTTTGTTACGCACTTCTAAAACAAAGTGAGAATACCGGTGCCAAGTCTGCCAACTAAAAAATTTCTGAATATCGGGCCACTTCAAAAAATAAAAAAGGCCGAATCTTATTTTGTTACTCACTTCATAAATCCCGGTGCCAAATTTTATTGAGTTATGCACTTCTTAAACAAAGTGAGAATACCGGTGCGTGTGTTAAAAAAAAACAAGCTACAAAAAAAAGTTCCGGATGCTTTTGTGTATGCTTTTTGTCAAAGTTCGACTTACACGCTCATCGAGTGTGCTTGGCCTCCAGTTATTGAAGAAAACAACAGTTCTGATCATTCATTTGGAGAAACAATACCCTTAGTACATTTCCAAATGAGTAAAGAATAAATTTCATTCAAACAAAATGCCCTGGTGATTTTCATATTCCATAAGTTACACAGCTAGACCAATTACAACTAACATGTAACACAATTTCGTGGACTCGACCACGCACAATAAAATTCCTATTTGGGCAGCCATGAGAGAACACGGTTTTCTGTTCCAGATTTGGGGTTCTACCAAATCATTAGTCCATTTCATTAGTCCATACTGATTTGGGTTCACTTTGACCTTCTTTAATCCACTTCAGGACCTTCTTTAATAACCCAGATTTGGGGTTCTACCTCTCAAGGCAAACAAGTAAATTGATAGCTAGAAAATCAGACATACTTTGCGAGAATACGTACAGATGGAAAAGAAACCCATCAACATCAAATTGGTAACACATGCAAATTTTTCTTATAAAACCCCCCATTTTAATTAGGGTAAACAACTTTTGTAAAGAGGGGCTTTCATTTTTTAGGGTTTTAGTGTTGGGTAACTAAAGGTATCACTGAATCAAAAATCCTAATCGAATCCGTATCATAAAACCCTGGAAAATCTAACAAAAAGTATACCCACACATAATGACATATATTTACAGAAAAGAAAAAATGAAATTAAGATCAAGGGGGTGAGGATGAACTGCTGCACCGATCGCCATGATCGTAGAGAGAGAGAGAGAGAGAGAGAGAGAGGGGTATGTAGTCTCCAGAGGAAGCGTGAAATGGAGTAGCAGAGAACCTGTTTAAAAGATAAACAAATTGGGAAATAAATAAAAAAATAGGTCTCATTTCTTTAAACTACGTTGTTTTACAATTGGAAATAAGCGCCAAACGAAATATTGGGCGCGCCAGAAATTGCGCCAAAAAAATTTGGCCTTTGGCGATGCATATCGCGTTGTTGATGTGTATATCTTTGCCGAATTTTTTTTCTCATCGCTGAAAGTGCAATTCTAGGTCGTCAAAAGTGGGCCCAACAATCAACCCAATTGTGTCGTTAGAGAAAAGGTATTGCCGATGCACTTTGAAAAATTGCATCGCCAAATACATACCCAACGGCGATGTAGTTTTGTTCCATCACTATTCAAGTCACCAATGCTCTATTTTCTTGTAGTGAGAAACGCGAGCCGTTTCATGGGTTCTTCAAGTTCTTCATCAAATCAAGCATCCGTCTCCATCTTCATGACCAGCTAAACACCTTCTAGGGGGAAGATGAAGCCTCGGTTCAAGTAACTTTGTTTATGTATAGGATTTAGGTTTATTCATTCGAATCAGTTGTTTAACTAAGAACCCTTTTCATTATGATCAGATGGATTGAATTTAATACTTTCACTTAATTGTGTATTTGTGTGCGCAATCTCAAATACCTGGTTATTCAACAGTTTTCTTTGCTTGAGCTTGGGTAACTGAGATGGGTTATGCTCGTAGACGGATCGTGCCACTGGACAGGCCGTGAAAGAGACGATTTGTGCCAGCGAGATGGTCCGTGTTATGAGATAGTCCATGCCTGTTGACAACTCAACTATCTTCTTGACAATAGCGATTCGAATAATAACTCTAGCCTATACATAGCCTAGTTACGTGGTCGGGGTGGATTCGAAACCCTAGATTCTCTCTCCATTAATTTCACTCAATTTTATTATTTCTTGCTTTATTCAGTTTCCGAAAACAATCCAATCACTCAAATCTCTTTTTCTGAATTAAATTAGAAATTAGTCAGAATTAACGTAATTTAGCCAAATTGTCTCCGTGGATCGATACTCGGACTTAGCCACTATTCTTCCGAATAAGGGTTAATTCCTTGTTTTTATAAATATATTTTTGATACTGTACGACATGGTCATAACCTAATTGCCCAATCTAGCAAACAACCTGCTCATTATAAATTTGCAATGACATAATAAAGAATAAAACGATACAACAAATAATAGTGTACAAACAATACATATAAAATAATGAGAAATGACTTCATCGAACATAATACTTAGCAATGAAATTTTGTCATATTCTATACTATATCATGTTCACCTCTTAATCTAATTATAAAGATTTCTTTCAAACACCACAGTTACTAATTAACAATAGAATGCCGAGCAAACCAAAATAAATAATAAAAGAAAAATAATTAACAATGGCATGCAATATGACCTACAGGTGTTCCCACGTATAATGAAGTTCTAGGAATCAACTTTGTCATTTGACAAATGTTTGACAACGATTAAAACATGCACATCACAGTGGTTCTTGGCAGAACCCATGTCAGTTCACAGGCCATGTTTGATGGGGTTTCCTGACTTAATTTCTAAGTTTGGTTTGGTTTGGTTTGGTTTGGGCGTAATGTAAGCCCTGATATCAACTCAAAATATTCTAAATATACTTTGGCTCAGAGATTAAGAGGTATCTACCTTTTTCAGAGTGTTAGGAGTGAAATTAGTGAAAGGTGGTGCAACTCGGTCATCGGAAAAGATAGGCTTGAAATGAGCCGTTCGGCTATAAAAAAAATGAACTACTTTGGAATCTCACTAACTCTCACACACTTCATTGCCGTTTTCTCTCTTTTTGTTTTCGTAAGATTTCGGGTGTAGAGTGAAAGGAGTGTATTGATGCATACATATATATAAGTGTAGTTGTATTATTGGAAGGTAATTGGGATGAGCACCCTGTAAGTGAAATGGTGCAAATGGCAGAGGAAAGGAATGGCTGGGTTGCAGTGAATTAAATTGGGGTGGTGGTTCAGTTGATTCTGGAGGGATACGGGTGGGAAATTGAATTGTGGTAATGGGGAGAGCAGAGAGGTTATTGAATTGGGATAAAAAAAAAACGTATAAACATACAAGCGTATATGTATAGCTTATAGACGAATGAGAGTACATATATATACATTACACGTTTAATATTTAGACATTAAAAGTAGTCTAAGAAATTAGAAATTTAATAACTTATTAGAGTCAGTTAAACATGTTTAGGAATTAAAATAATTCAAATTTTTATGTAAAAAATTTGGATTATTACATGAACATCCAATCTCTTTAATGAACGGGGGAGGATCTCATTCCATTACCCGTAATTTAGGTCAAGATGTATAATCTAATGCACATGTACCTCTTACTCTAATTAAGGCTTGCTAAGCGATCAAATGGTTCTGTGAGGCCCACTTCAAGGTCCCACACAAAAAAATTGAGCCGTTCTTTAATTTTGAAATATGTATTTAGTGACTGTATGAAAAATCAGTTCAATCGGATAACTCTAAGGCCTTGTTTGTTATGTACGATTTGGAGGGTGAGATAGGAGATAGAATGACGTGGGACTCAAAATCCGGTGTTTATTGCCCTTAATTTGGATGGGATTTCAAATCCTCACCCAGTTTTTTTTTTTTTACCTTATTGGCCGTGTGTTATAACAAAAAAGTGTTTTTCAATGGCTATATCAAGTTGAACACAAACACTGCATATGGATTTTTCCATCCATTTATATCCTGAGCAATATCGCAAGAGATTTCATATCTCACTCATATCCCAAGGTATTCTATATCCCGGCTCTTTATTTTCAGTCAAACAAACGAGGCCAAAGTTCTTGATCCAACACAGAATCAAAAACTGGAACGTTAAATCAAGCACTTATAGTTGTCCGGTTGAACTTATTTCTTCTAGGGGCCATTCGAGAACATAGTATAAAATTAATGAACGGCTTGGTTTTTTTATTCTGTGGGACCTCGAATTGGGCCTCACAGAGCGATTTGTGCGCGATTATGTGCAAATCTTTCTGTTTCTAATTATAGTAGATTACATTTCTCTTCTTTTTTGGGCTACGCTTTTACGTTAATAGTTACCTGACAGATGTACCAAGAATTTAGTCGGACCAAATTACTTCCAGACATCCAAATGGAAAAGTAAAACAGAAAAAACACTCTTTTTTTAACAAGAAATAATTTCATTTCAAAAAGTCTTGTCCGGAGGGAAAAAACAAAAAAAGTCGTACGGAATGATAATTGTCGAAAACATGCTATGCAACTTGGGCAGGTCCGGGGTCCCTGTAGTGAGGTCATCCGACTGTCCATCTCAAACAATGAACTGCTCGAATCGTTTGAAATTTGGATTTAAATCCGAATCGTCGGTATCGAGATGGAAGACCGGATTAACCTCACTACAAGCCTGTAATGAGTTACCTCACTACAGGGCCCCAAATCCCCTGGGCACTTAGGCTCAAATGTTTTGTAAGCATTCATAGCATGAAAATGCCACATAATAATGTCTTTTCTCTTCAACTCAACCATATGAGGATACAACACAAGCTTTAACCATATCACTTTGAACACTATCAAACTTAGTACTGCACTCACTTCAAATTGAAAAAAGAAAAAAACAACAGAAAATGAATCTCGAGCCATAAATCATGCATAATCTAATCATTCAACGGTCCCGGAGCACGGCCACGTGGTGTTCCATGACACTCCAACACCACACATTCTCGTGGGGTCCCAACTAAGTGTATGGATCCACAAAAATGTGGTACTGGAATGATCCGGAGCACTTCGTGACTATGCTTATAATTACTCTGGATAATCTCATTGGTCAATGCATAGTCGGTGACTATCTTTATATGGCCATGGCACAAAACATCTAATTGTGAACAAAACTGGCCACCCCACAGTCAGCTTATAAACCCTAACTCCAACCCTCCTCGAAATCTCTCGACGGACTTCTAAAACAACCCCCTTGGCTGCCTTGTTGAACCCTTTCAGAGATCTCTTCACCTTCTCCTTCAAACCTCTCCGCTCGGAGAAATGGTAACTTGACAAAAATGCCCTCCTCGCGTGCCAGTAATCACACTCTTGACCATAATCGTCGTTCTTGGGGCTAGCGATACTTTGCCATCCATTGATTTGTTGGAAAGGTTCGTGGCGAGGGGTTTCTGGCCGATTTGGAACAACAACGATCGGACGGACTTTAGTGTTTGGCATGGCTAGAGGGGATGATGATAACATCATAACAACAGAACTGTCAAGTGTTAGTTTCATCAGTTGTGCTTATAGCTATATATGCATAATTTTTAAGCAGCAGAGGTTGGTTTTTTTTTCATAAAGTAGAGGTTAGTGGTTGAACCATAGGGGAAATTTGTGTTAATAAGGTTTGGTAGATTTGGTTGCATCTATGACTCATCTGCTGCATGGAATGAATAATATTCTGCATTTTTACCTCATCTTTCGACTACATCACTCCACTAAAATTCTTTAAGGTCAAGATCAAATCAGGCCTGCCTTGTTTTGTTGGTGACCTGTTGTTTTCAACTTCAGTTTCGCAAAATACATTTGTAGAACTTCTGACTTTTTAAAAAACACTAAGAACATATTTTCGAAGGAAATAAGAATTGATTTTCACACTCCAAAATCTATCATCTGCACTCCAAAAGTGGAGTATGAAAATCACTTTCAAACTCCACTTTTGAAGTGAGAAAATCACCGTCCATTTTGAAACTGTAAAAAACATTTTCACTGATTAATAAATACAGTACAAAATGTTTAGATGCTTTAATTTTGAAACAAGCTTTCTGAATAGCGCTCTGCGAAATTGATTATGAAACAACCACTGAAATATATGAGAAATGATTTTCGCACTCCACTTTTTGATAACCATACTCCATTCTGTCTTTCAGTATTCACATTACTTATGAACACTAAACAACAATGTGAGATGAACACTAAAAGACAAAGAATGAAGTGTAGTTATTAAAACGTTAAGTGCCAAAATAGATTATCTTTTTTTTTTAACCGAAAAAAATTTATTAATAGACTAAATAAATACAGTACAAAATGTTGAGGTGCTTTAATTTTAAAACAAGCTTTCTGAAGGAGAGAGATTTCCACACCCCTTTTTATATTTACAATTTTACTAGAAGACAATAAAAGAAAAAAAAAAAAGAGTAGATATCAATTTGGGGGTGTGAAAATCATAATAGTGCTTTTGCAAAACTGAAATCTCGAAAACCACCACTGAAAAATAACCGGTTTTGAATATGAGAAATGATTTTGACACCCCACTTTTGGATAACCACACTCCATTCTTTATCTTTTTGTCCTCATATTACTCATAATGTGAACACTAAACGACAAACAATGTAGCGTACTGTGAACACTAAAAGACAGAATAAAATGTGATTATCAAAAAGTGTCCTACGAACACTAAAAGACAGAATAAAATGTGATTATCAAAAAGTGTCCTATGAACATTAAAAGACAGAATAAAATGTGATTATCAAAAAGTGTCCTATGAACATTAAAAGACAAGAAAAAAATGTGATTATCAAAAAGTGAAGTACCAAAATAAATTATCTTTGGATATAGTACAAGATTGCAAATTACTTGGAAGACCCTGAAATTTTATTTAATCTTCCCTGAAATATGTAATGTTTCCCCACCAAACGAATCTTAAATTATTCAAGAAACAATGGCATGCTAGTGCTGAACGCTACTGAACACGCCACAAAATAGCACGGGAATTACTTTTTAGTTCCAAATAGAATCACTCGAAACTAATACAATAAAAAATATATATTATTGGATTTGTGGTTAATTAGAAGGCCAAAACATCCTCCCTGTAATTCTCTTATATCTGCCCTTTTTTCTGGTCGCAAAAAGCATAAGCTACAAATATACAACCAGTGAAGGAAAATAACTTGGAAAATTTATACAATAAAAACACAAAACATATCTGTAGTATTGAAAATTTAGAGACTGGATTCCACTAAAAGGCGAAATATTTATTTTTTGAACTATACTAAAGATAATTCAAACATGCTGGTAAAAAAAGAAAAGAAAAGAGAGACATTTGGGACACAAGTTTTAACCACTCCCTCCAACTTGCTTATAAAGTATCGGTTCCCAGGCTCCACCTCCAGATTTAACCATAAACATTTGATCCACACTTCAACAAGTTTGGTGGAAAGAGCCCGGAGACAGGGAAAAATCCACCCCAGGCCACCCGAAAAAAACCAAGATAAATAACAGCAATAAATTTTCAACTATCCTGCGTAAACTTTGTGCAAAATAACTGGGAAATGGATCTCCGATATGTCTGATTTTCAGCATGGCCAAACGATCTAATAATGCGATTGGCGGGATCAATTCAAAATAATAATCATAATAAACACCCTCCAAGTGGCCACCCCTGTTGCGGAGAAGGATGAGCACCGTCAAAGGTAATCTAGTCACAGGTAGGGTAAAGGATTATACATATTTATATGTTACATGTATATTTGTGTCTGTGTATAATAAATGCACATTTATATATATTTCTTTTAATATACGCATTTCACTCTTGGGCGTAAATCCTGTCAATGTCTGATGTTAAACCTTATTTTCCCAGGGAAAACGTTCTTCCCAAATGTAACTTTATCAAGGCAGAGTGTTAGAAGCCAAACCAGAAGCAAAGGTGGGAGAACATAAGGAGGAAAAAAAAATCAGTAGTCAAGTCACAGGCGTGCACACACACACACACACACACAAATTATGACCAGGTCTTAGAATGGATACACCCGTACCAAATTCATTCAAGAAAAAGCTCAAACAGGGATAGCAGAAATTTTACATATCGAAAGGAGAACAAAGGGGAGACGGAAGTTGAATCAACAAACATAAGAGTCTTGGAATTTCTTCATACAAAATTCAGAATCTGATACGTACTCATCCAACAACCGTACCTTGATCTTGTCTGATTTGATCTTGTCAAGGACTCAAGTATCCAGCTTTTGGAAAAACAGAACCCCTGAACAAAACAACAATTCAAAACATATCACAAAATAGAAAAAAGCACTTCATTCCAGAGTTATCAACAGTTAGAAGCAAGGTAAAGACCATGCGACAAGAATGTCTGACTACTTAATCTCAGTTCAACTTTTGAATGACTATATTTGACTAGCGCATAACGATAGAACAATAGAACATTCGACGTCGAACACTTACGCAAAAGAAGCAGGAAGAAAAGAGAACGAGAATCAGACCAAACATCCTCAAATGGGCTTGAACCCGCAACTCCACATGGAGAGTTCGGGGCGATGCATATTTTGGCTAGAAGGCCTCGGCGGCAGCTGATTGTCCATTACTAAAATTGGACCTTAGATATCCTTACTTGTTACTACCCTAAACCAATAAGTAGAGAGCTTCACACTTCTACATACTTTGATAGTTAAGAAACACATGCATTGAAATAACGTCAAAATAAATTAAAACTCACCATCAGATATAAGAAGTAAAGTCAATCCCGTCGCTTGGTCCGTCCACCATCCTGCTTGTCAGTGTCATACCTTCTTACCTCACCAGATCGAGAATCTTCATATTTTACTCTCTTTGAGGAATCCCACCTGTCAACGTCATTTCTTCTGCCCTCACCTGAACGAGAATCGTTCACACTTCCATGCTCTTCTTCCTCCTTTCTTCCACGTCTACTTCCATGCTCACGTACTTCCACATCTTCATCTCTTCTATGCTTTCTTCCTCTGTTCTCCTCATCCTTGCTGTTCTTTCTCCCCCCATGTTGCTCTTCGTGATCCCGGTCACTTCTCTTGCTATCCTCCTCATCCCTGCTGTTCTTTCTGCCCCTACGTTGCTCTTCCTGATCCCGGTCACTTCTCTTGCTCTTCTCCTCATCCCTGCTGTTCTTTCTGCCCCCACGTTGCTCTTCCTGATCCCGATCACTTCTCTTGCTCTCCTCCTCATCCCTGCTGTTCTTTCTGCCCCCAGGCCCCCCACGTTGCTCTTCGTGATCCTGGTAACTTCTCTTGCTCTCATGATGTAGTTCTTCCCTATTACGATTCCTACCATTGCGTTCAGGATTGTCATCCTCATGCCTGACTCCAGATCTGCTCAACCTTGAATGATCATCCCTCTTTTGATCATCCTTGATCCTGTATGATCTACTATTTATTTCAGGATCCTTTTGCTGTTCACCAAAGTGATCCTCTTTCCCTACATACCGGCTTCTAGACTTTGCCGCGGCTTGCTCGTCTTCATTTACACCATCAGCCTTCCTCTTGCCCCTGTTCGTTTGTTGACCATCCATAGTATCTTCCCTCGTGTGGTAAAGCTCCTCTAATTTCCTGAGCGTGTTCAACCCATCATCACTTTTCGCTTTCATCAAATCAACATTTCTGCGACTTGAATCACCACTTCGGCCACTTCCCTTCGGGAAAGACTTGATAGCATCCCTCTTCCCCCTCTTGTAATCATCCACAGAACTGTCAGAACCATCCTCACTGTATCCCTCATGGTAATTAGCACGCTTGCTGTGATAATAGTCACGCTTATCAGTATCCTGTTCTCCACTTCGCTGTTTCATTTCAATTTTTTTGTCAAGAATATCATAGTCATCATCATCATCATCATTACCAGCATCATGTCGCCTCCTCCTGCTCTTCTCCATGGTTTCCTCTTCAAGCATCTGTCCTTTGTCAGTTTCGCTTTTCAAGTCATACTTTCTGCTATTTTTCTTATTCCCATCATCATTTTTCCTCGGATCATCCAGAACAGAAAGTCCTTTCTCCATCCTGTGACTTCCACCATGCTGACTCCTCTCTCTCACCTGAATTCTT
The DNA here is from genome assembly GCA_963854785.1 of Vaccinium vitis-idaea. Taxonomy (NCBI): domain Eukaryota; kingdom Viridiplantae; phylum Streptophyta; class Magnoliopsida; order Ericales; family Ericaceae; genus Vaccinium; species Vaccinium vitis-idaea. Next base: position 34,830,179 of record OY978215.1, on the reverse strand, counting down.
TTATTTTGCTTTGCACTATCTATATCAGAATCATGCCGCTTTCGATCTGTTCCATTTTTCTCACTATCCGAATCGGAATCACTGCTGTCATGTCTTCTACTCTTTCTGTCATGCTTCTTACGAATTTCATGTTCCTCATTCTTATACTTGTAATCATCACTGGCATGTCTTCCCTTTCGTTCGTCACCCCTCGTAAGAGTTTTCTCATATTCCTCATCATCAGGCTTGGAATCATCACTGTCATGTCTCCTACTTTTGATGTCAGCCCTCTTACGAGTCTTCTCATATTTCTCATTATTAGACTCGGAATCGTCATGCTCATATCTTCCTCTTCTTTTGTCATGCCTTTCACGAGGTTTCTCATACTTATCATCATCAGATTCTGAATCATCAGTGTCATGTCCTCTACCTTTCTTGTCCTTCTTGGATGATTTTTGCTGCTTCTTCCTAACCTCAATATCAGAATCACTTCCGGAATAGTTCTTCTCCTTACTTTTCTGATGCTTGTTTCTGATCCTTTTAGCATGCTTTTCATCACTATCTGTATCAGAAGAATCACTCCCCTGGCTTCTTTCTTTGCTCCCTGGGTTCATGTGGCTTCTTAACTCATTGCTCCCATATACAGCTTCGTTATTGCTATTTTTCAAAACATCCTTCTCATGAGAATCCTTTTTGAGTGGCTGGCGATCACCATCAAAACCACTTTGCCGGTTGTCTCCTAGATCAACATCATCATCACTTCCAGAATTTGACCCTTGGCCATTCGTCTTTTTCTGACTGTCAGCTTCAGAGGTTGCTATTCCAAGAGCAGCTCTTAATGTTTCCATCTGTTTTTCCTTTCGTGCGGCAATTTGATGTGTCTGTGTATCTGATGCCCTGTGCAAGGCACCCAAGCAATTTGCTACATCAATAAGGTATATAAGCTGAAATATGGTCAGGGATGCTAGCAAAAATTGCACCAGTTATAGACTGCACGGGAAAAAGGAAAAAGAAAAACAACAAAGCAAAAGCCTAGCTTTTCATTTTTATCCTGGCATTGGCAGGATGGAAAAATAGGAGAGCAACACCATCATTGTCCTAGAGATTTTCCTTTCAAAGAACATTTGCCAACAGCTGCTATGCTATCGTATTTCAATGTTCTAACAGAGATAAAGCTGACACCACAAATAACTTCTGCAGGTGAGCTACCAACTCATAAAACTCCAATTAATGAATTTATTTCAGTCAAACAAGAACATGTAGGTAACTACCGGAAAAAGCATAATTTGCATGAAATATTAATAACCCTAAAGTGGAATGCATGCAACATTGCCTCCAAATAGATTAGCCCCAAAAATTGCTTTTCCGAGATGTCTTTGTAAATGCTGAGCAGCAACTATTATCAGCTTTGAATGGTGAGAATTTTTTTGTTATACATGTGAAATTGTGAATGGCTGAATGCCGTGGAAAATTATGCAACCATAATTGGTAAAATGGGCATTCCATGGACATTGACACGACTCACAATTTCCATTATAAGAATCTTTAAGCTTTTTTAAAATAAAAAACCAATGCATTTTCCAATCCTACAAAATATAATAATTAGGATTACCACGTTAAAACAGCACACCTCACAGCAAGTTGGATCGAATGCACCAATACATCACAAAACACCAAAGCTACAGCCAAAATTAAAAATGTTTGCATACTGTGGGTGTTGCAAATGGTAGTGATAAAAATACATATACACAAGTATGGACACACCAAAAATCAAAGCAACAACAAATAATTCTCCGACTTTTCACCCAAAATTTCCCAACTTTTGTCCAGTGGGTCTTGCCAACTCGCCATGGTAAGGATAGAAACAAGCACACAGATAAGTACCCACACACCAACAATAAGAACTACTACAACTAAACTTGCCAACCTTTTGACACAGTGACTAGAAAATTAGTTAATTATTAACCATACAAAAATATAAACACCGTTTCTTACAGTAAATTTGCATATGTGAATTGAACATGACGTACCATATATTCTCTTCAATTTAATCCGCATGTGGTATACCATATTCAATGGGTAGATAGCTTATCAAACAATAAACTAGTAAGATCCTTTTCATAAGAAATTTACTGGAAACCTGATGACAATGTGAGCTTTAAAATAAACCCAAATTTGACAAAAGCTTACCATGGAGGCATATGCTATTGGTTCTCGAGATGGGTTTTTTTTTAATCTATTTCCCACCTTGTGATAGTACGGATATTCTGGAAAGTAAGATTGCACACCACAATCCAGCAATCCTGCTTCCCCCACTTCAGCCAAAACAAAATGGCAAACCATCTCTATTGGAGCACATCACAAACAGCATGTGTTTGACATATCTTGTCTTACAAAACCCCTAACCATATATCACATAGGTTAAAGAGAAAAATATATATCACATACGGTAAAGGAGAAAAATACTGACACTACACCGGAACTGAACGAAAGATGTCTGTTGCTGAAGAATACACAATAATCGAGGAATCAAATTTATTCTCATATAGGACCAAGACTACAGACCGACAAACTACACCGCAAACAGCAAGAAGCTACTTCAAATGCAACACACAATGCAAAAACTTCCATTCATATAAGGTTAGAATCATTTGCTAAAATAAAAGTTACAACTAAAAAAAAATCTATCCGTTCTACGTTATATTACGATGAAAGGTCTAAGAAGTGAAACATAACTTTCAGTCAGAACCTACATCTCAACAATTCTCTTAGTACACTGGTTACAAAGTGATAGAAGGTAAATCAAAAGGGCATGTGGCATAGAAACTAATGCAAGCAATAAAATCTTACAAGATTGAACAAAAACCAGAGTCAAGGTCGTACAACAAATCGAATACAAAAAACTAAAATAATGAAGTAAAATCTACCTGTTAAAAGAAAACTCTCCCCAAAAAAATGCAACAAGGTACGTACATATAACCAGCCGCAAGTAAAGCATGGGTTCGATTGTACTAACTTTTCATCTTACTGTACATGGGTGGCATCCCCTTGATGCCTTTTCAATAAAACTACATTACTTATCGGGAAAAAAAACAACTAACTTTTTCATCTTATCACGTACTATTTAAGACAGTCAACACACGATACCACAAAGGCACTATAGCTGCAAAAGGATCTTTGTGGACCAGCATAATCTGTTCATGTGCAAACAAATGCGCATGCGCATCTACACTCACTCAATTCGGCGGACACATGATAGACTTGATGAGGGAAATAAATTCCATTAAGATAATTCAATATCATCAAATTGCATTAGTCGGCAAAGGAAGAGCTCTTTTCTCATTATATCACAATTACAGAAACCACGTTGCTTGTACTGTTATTCAACTTACTTTTTCTTCATTATGATGAGGTGATATAACTCCTCGAAGTAATCGGACCAAAATAATAACATTTTTCTCTAAATCTCTGAAGCTGTTACTCTGCATGGTAGAACAGGGTGGACACGATAACTCGTCTTGGACCAAAAAAATAACGCCCTGTTTGTTTGCAGCATGTAAGGGAGGGATATTTGTCCCGGATATACATATCCAGGTGAGCAATATCCGGTGTTCGTTTGGTTTTACTGTTTTAGTGTCCCGGATAAAATTTGCCTTGGGATATCCTTATACCCCTGCAGGGTACTAAATTTAGACACCCCTCCCCCCTGTCTAAATTTAATCCCGGAACCACATTACCAAAACACCCCTCTTGGCCCACCTTCTCTGCCCTTTTTCACACATGGGGAAAAAATTTCAGTGCTGAGGGGGTAACTAGGTGGAGGTACTCAGTGCACATCTTGGCCGTGCAAAAATGTGTTGGGCGGTCTGGATTTTAAACAAACTCTTCCAGGGAAGAGTCAAACTCTTTCATGGAAGAGTTTCTTTAAAATCCAGACCATTGATTGCGGAGATGGATGGCTGCGATAAGGCCGCTGTGGGTATGACATCAGACATCGCGTGGTACCCACTAGGCACTGAAAAATTTCTCCACATAGAGAGAGAGAGAGAGAGAGAGAGAGAGAGAGAGAGAGAGAGAGATTCTCAGTTGGAATTCAAGCCGATGTTGGCAGCAAAGCCAACGACGAAGAAGAAGACGATGGTCGTCGCCAATGCAAGAGTTGAAGAAGACGGCCTTTGTCGCCCGCACTGGAGTTGAAGAAGACAACCGTCACGTTGTCTACGAGATCCCCATCACCATTTCAAACTACATCATCCATGGAAACAACACCGATTGTTGTGATTTATCAAACAACTACATCCATTTAATTCAATAATCACCATTTCAAACCAATTTTGTCTGCGAGATCCACATCCCAATATCAATCACCGATTCATGCTTCGATTGCTGTAATTTACCTGTGGTTTCGTCTACTTTTAACATACATGCATATGTTGATTTATCGGGATTTATGCTTCGAGTGAATCGGGATTATGTAAATTTGGGACTCTGTATTGTTTTGCAATACCCCTTCAATCATATCCACCTCTTTATCCCCCATCTTATTAAACCCCCTTCTCCCCTCTAAAACATATCCCGCTAACAAACAGGTCATAAATGGATTAGATACTAAATGTTTTGTCTAAATAGATACTAGTGTTTATAGGTTCAACAAACTCTTCAAAGGAACAAAACATATTTGAAGGAAAGGTCAGCAACTCATGTAATATTCACAACATAATTTCTGTAGCCTTGCCTAACTCTTCTGATGTGAATCTAAGAACATCCAACTCACTAAACCGTAGGAGAACAAAAACTTCATTTTGATTACTGATCATATCATATATCTTGGAAACACACAAGAAAAAATATGTAACGATAGCTGATCGCATGACAAACGAAGATCTACATTTATAAAAAACTAACCAAACTACTCGTTGCACAACCAACAGCAATCTACACAAGCAATTTTAGAATATCGTGAACTATGGGGCAACAGAGAACAATCAAACGAACAAAAAATAATAATCTCCTTAGTGTAAACCTAGATTCAACAAATAAAAAGGTACTTACGCTGCGATCAATAGAACGAGCAGAACTGAAACTCAATCCAATCAATCTATGCCCTTTGAAATTTAAAAACATAGAGAGGTAGTCAGTAATAATAATACCATCCATTAGGGGCAATTATATTTTGAGGACCCATTCAGGATGCAGCCAACTAATAGACTGTGATCATGCATACCTTTACGGTATCATGCCACATTCTAATAACCAATATAGATCCTAGGAATATATATAATATATCAAGGTAGCAGATAAATAAAAAATCTTAATTCTAGAGGCTTTAGATTAAAAAAGTTCATTCAAATAAATATCAAACATCATTTCATAGAATAACAGTATGAATCTAAAGCTTATCCAATTGATGATTACAAGAGTAATGATGTCATAAATGAGGAGGTTTGACAGAAAAATTAGTTCTGTAATGGGCTATTTGAGGTCAAGCTGGTGTTTAGAGTGATCAAGTTCTAGGAATCCCATTTTTTGTGCGTCCAAACCATAAATCTCAAGCCATTAGGTGGTCATTACTTTTTTAAGATGATCATGTGGGTACTAAGGTTAATTATGATTTCAATATAGCATTTGTCCAGTTTCCCATGTTAAGGTGAAACATTGACCAAATTGGCACCATGGCAGTCATCACTGCAGATAAATGGGCAACTGATTCAAAGTATATTACAGGCTAAACGAAGTGGGAAGATGGGACTACAGTCCCTGATTCTTCGATGTACGTGGATAGCAAACAAGAAGGCAACCCTTGTCTATTGGAATGTTTATTGTTATCAATAAAATGCTACTTTCTTTGCTGATAAAAAAAAAACAAATAACAAAAAGAAGGCAACCGCACATGCCAGATCACATTAAGCTAACATTTCCCCCGGAGCAGGGTAAAACTGAACAATTAAGCTACAAAAAGTTATGCAAAAAGCAAGACAGAAAGTAGAAATAATTCCATTACACATGGGCATAAAAAACTGACCTCCCCAATAAGGGGACTGCCCCACCGGCCTCCTCCACAGCAGAGGACGCTTCCAGATTCCTCCTAGCCTCCACAAGCTTCTCGGCAATCTCAGCATCCGTATACCCTTGATCGACAAGCTTATCTTCGAGCACAACAAGCTTGAGCTCAATCTGCCTCTTTCGGTCGTGCTCGAGGATTTCCTTGTTTGGCTTCTTGGACACGCCGCCGGTTCCCTGACCCTCCACATAACCCTTGTTGTCGACCACCACCTTACCGCTCTTCGGCCTCACGAAGAACTTGTTGCCCTGTATGTATCCATTCGTTCCTGATCCCCTCGGGGTCTGCAACCCGATTCCGTTGTACATTTCTACGGATATATTATGTTACCCTGGTTTCAAGAAAACCCTAGTTTAGCAAATTGGTGACATATAGTTCAGCAAATATATTTAAAGGAAACCCTAGTTTAGCAAATCAACGGTATATAGTTTAGCAAATACATCGAAAGGGAACCCTAGTTTAACAAATTGGTGACATATAGTTCAGCAAATATATTTAAAGGAAACCCTAGTTTAGCAAATCAACGGTATATAGTTTAGCAAATACATCGAAAGGGAACCCTAGTTTAACAAATTGATGATCCAAACGATACACAGAGCTGCCTGTTTGGTTCTCGGTGAATTGTAATAGGTTGAATATGATCTCTAGAAGAGTCGATTCGATTCAAATTGGTATCTAATCTAAGTAGTAAACGAAAACTACAGAGCAGCGTTAGTCAGAAAACCAGAAGATCTACTAAGCACAAACAAAGATGTATATATATGTAGATACATACATACGCATGGGGCATACAAATCTAGAGAAAGAGGGCACTTACTCGATGATGATAGAAGAGGGAGGAACTTCGATGAGAGAGAGAGAGAGAGAGAGAGAGAGCACGGGCTGGAATTTGGAATGATACCGATTTGTACGTAGCTCAGAATTTAGGGCTGGGCCCGATTTGTTTAAGGCTGAGTTTTTCATTTTCTGATTTTAGCTAGTGAGTTGACTAGGTGTTAAAATCATGGTTGATTAGCACCTGATAAATTCATTTGCTAAAATCAAACCTGATTTTAGCAAAAATCAAACCTGATTTTAGCAAAATCAAACGGAAAATTAAGGTATTTCTCTGGCGCGGGCTTAATGATATTCTCCCTGTCAATCAAAATTTAGTAAAGAGGAAAGTTTTACTTGATGAGGTTTGTCCAGTTTGTGGGTTGGGGGTTGAATCGGTTTCACATATGTTATTCCAATGTGACCGTGCGGCAAAAGTGTGGTTACTTTCTCCGTTTCGATTGAGACCGGAAAGTATGGTATTAGCACAAATGGGGGAGGTGTGGGCTAATTTGGCTAGCACTACCGTTGAGATTGGTAAATGGGATCGTTTGGGATTGTTCGCTATTGTGGGGTGGCATATTTGGAAAGCTTGGAATAAATGGGTTTTTAAGCAAGAATGGGTGGAGGAGACATGAATTTTAGGGAATGCCCTCAATGATTTTTCTGATTTTTGTGTGGCTAATGCACGTGAGTCCCAAGTTCCAGTGGTCCAAATGAGTGAAATTGTTAAGTGGACGCCGCCACCGACGAGAGTGCTTAAGGTGAATGTTGATGGAGCACTTGATAAGAGGAAAGGTAAGGGGGGTGTGGGCATAGCTGTGCGGGGTGAGTTTGGGCAACTTGTGATGGCAGTGGCTATCCCTCTGCCAAATGTGTGGTCAGCAGAGGTGGTTGAGGCGACGGGCTTTAGGTATGCTTTGGAATCTATTAGGGACCGATCTGGGGAAGATTTTGTGGTGGAAGGTGATGCGCAAGGGGTTATTCAAATGCTACAGGGCGTGAAGTGTGCTAATTCTAGCGTGGTTGTGATCGTTACGGATGTTATCAACTTAGCTCGCTTGTTTCATTCTATTTCTTTTTCTTTTGTTCGTCGTTATTTCAATAGGGTGGCTCATGTCATAGCCAAGTATGCCCTTTCTATTGAGCTTGCTACCACCTGGGATGGAGATTTTCCGGACTGGGTGTGTAGTCAAGCCTCCTTGGACGTTTTGCATTAGTAGTAATCAATAATACAATTATCGATTGACAAAAAAAAAAAAAAATGGAAAAGTCAACCTAAGAATGGGAAAATTACAGTCTAAATTTAGATAGGAATAGGGCTGAGCAAAATAACCGTCAAACCACGAATTCAGTTCAAATCAATCCAAAACGAAGGATTTGGTTCAGTTTTTTTGTAATGTGGTTTGATTCCTGTTTTAAAAAATTGAAAACCGTGATCAATAGTTTGGTTTGTGAATTTATGTTAACGGTTTCAGTTCCAAACTGATCCGATCCGTATAATATTTATATATAGATATATTTTTTATGTAATATATATAGAATTTGTATTGATATAAACAACGAACTTTTTTTTTACCTTGTCAATTTCTAATTTCCTAATCTAATGCTTCATTCCACTACCCAATTTATTCACTTCCAAGATTAAATCTCTAAATTTATATAGGGGTCTTGCTAACATGTGCCCAATAGGCACACAATAAATACACAAATAAACAAAAACAACACACATTCCAATACACCTTTTACACTTTTCAATACACTTTCACATATCCCTATACACTTTTCACACATTTCAATACACTTTTTCAACCTTAATGTGTGCCTATTGGGCACACGTTAGTATTTTCCGTTTATATATATGGTAACTTATACCTATGATGTCAATACACTAAACATGCACAACTTGGACTTAGTCAATATGATTTCCTAATCTTTTTGCTTGTTAAAATCTAGTATTCTACTACATGCCCTATTTCTAGTACTCCCTCTGTCCCTTTTATAGTGGTTAACTTTTCATTTTGAGCTATCCCTTAATAAATATGTGTTTTTACATTTCCTATTTGCCTTTAAAAGTAGATTCTTTTTTGAAAAGATAGTGGGTATTATTATGTTGATAAGGGTAAGTAGATTTAAAAGTTGATGTGAGAGAAAATAAGTTGAAATTACGAGGCTACACACTTAAAAATGGACGGAGGGAGTATTCTGTTACATGGCCCTATTTATTCACTGGTTACTAGTATTCTACTCTATTTTAGTTGGTTGATTTTAGTAAGTTTTAGTGATTTTAGTAGAACTTATTTTAATACAGTTATGGGTTAACGTATCTATGTAATTTTAAGTATTTTAAATTATTTATAAAGATGATATCTCAATTTCAAGAGAACCGTGGTTCAAAACCAAAACCAAATCATATTTTAATGGTTTGGATTGGTTTGGTTATATGAATTTTATGGGTTAGTTTGTTTCTCCAAATTCATAATCCGTAGGTAATGGTTTGATTCTTGGTTTATTATAAAACCAGACCAATCTGGTCCATACTCACCCCCAGATAGGAAGGATATATTTAGATGATTGGAATATGTGGTAGAAATAGGAATATGATTATCGCAAATCAAATACCTGAGAATTTTCTTGGGTAGGAATTCGAATATAATTACTGGGAATGAAATTCCTAGGAATTTGACACCTGAAGTAATTTTATTTCGATATTTGGATAACTTCAGCAATCTTACAAGGGAAACACTTATTTTGAAAATTTATTAGAGGCAACATTTCATTTTCTTATTGAATGAGCCAAAAATATGAGGAGCGAGAGGTGTGGTGGTTGGCGGAAGAGGGGGAGGGGTTGAGGGTGGCGGTGGTCGGCGGCGATGGTGGTGGGGAGCACAAATATTTGGATAGATTTTCGTTAAGTTGTGAAAGTTATTTGTGAACTCTTATTATTTGTGTTCACTAATATTGGAGTCTAAAATATACTTTACTAATATGTGAAAAAAATAGGGGCGGGGCGGGTAAAACCGATACCCAGTAAGGGGCGGGAGTTCCCATAAATTACCCGATCGGGTTAGGGGCGGGTTAGGGGGTGGTTCTGAAATTTTAGGGTCAAGGCCGGAATCATCAAAATCCGCCCCAACCCGCCCCATTGCCATCCCTAGTCCCTATGCTCTCCCTATACAATGACTCACTCACTCACAACAACAACACGTACGCGCGAATATAGGGAGAAAGTTCAAATTATGATACAGTACATTAAACGTAAAAGGAAATGGGAAAGATTGATCGGGATATTTTGATGTATACAGTATTGTGGTTGTACTTGTGGGCAGCGGGCAGAAAAGCAACGGGCACAAATCCAACGGGTGGAAATTTTTTCTCGCACCGCTTCATCGACTAGTCATAGTCGTTGCTTGGGAGAGTAAAATGTTCACTTTTTTCACATGCCAACATCAGATTCATCAGAACATGTGATGCTGTGGGTAGAAAATAATCAAGTGTGTACCAAGCATGTTAACTTTTTCGTGTATCAACATAACTGGGCTACCAGGAAGGCTGGTATCTCGGGCCTGCTGGGCTGGGCAGACGGGCGGGCTGCCGGAATGGGCTAACGGGCGGGCGGGACAGCAAGAAAATATTTAGGCCCAAGTCCAGCCCATAGAAAATATGGGCTGGGCTAGCCCGCCCATTTGTCAGACTCAGGCCGAATAAAAGTCCGGCGGGCCTAGCGGCTTCGGGTCCATGGGCCGAATGATGAGGCTTAACTGTGCCTTGCTCTTGCTTGGTGGAAATTGGAAATGAGCTATTTTTAGTCTCTTTTCATCCTTAAAGAGCTTGCTGGAAATTGAAAATGGAGCATCTTTTTGTCCTTAAAAGAGTGGATGCTTGTGTTTAAAGAAACGTTGGATTTTATAGTCTCAACTTAAATAAACTACGCTCTCTAGTGGACTGCTCAGGCCAACAAATGCAGTCTACAGCGTCAGTTACCATTTTGAGAGGTTTTCCTGTTTGATTACCAACATTAAATATGAATATGTTGCTTTAAAAAAGAAGGAAAGAGAGGGATAAATTTATTAGGAGAATATTTTATACCATTTAAAAAATAAATGACTTGACCGGCCTACAATCTTAACATGAAAAATTATTGAACGGTCACAGATGCTACTTTGTTTAGATGTCTAGAAATTATCTGCTTTCTTCGCTCCAAATTAAAAACCAAACAAGAGGAGGGTGAACAAAATTGCTCTCCAAGAGGAGACACAAAAGTATCACTGTAATTCTTCATTTATTTTCCTTTTGTCTCCCTAAATTCTAGACCAACTCGAGGATATTCAGGGCCGGCTCATAGTAGCCAATGAAGCCACCGCTTCGGGTCCCTTCAAAAATGTAAAAAATAGGGGCCCCCAAACATATACACCTCCTATATATTGTGTTATTTTCTTTTTTGGGTAAATGTGTGTGTTGTTTATTTTTGGACGACTATATGTTTAAATTTCTATAGTGATAGAGGTCCTCATTCAATCAGTACATTTCAGGCTTCCAAAACTAATGAGCATGCAGCACTAACGAGATCATGAAATGATACTCAAATGCCCCATTCATATCCAAACGACTAATGTCACCGAATTTCAGTGATCCTTTGATCGGAATAAGCAGAATTCATGTCTCCATGGTACTGAAAAATAAAAAAAGAATTCATCTCTTCATATTCATTTACATACCGAACAGACATTCCTTCGGATACTTGTCTCTTCGGTCTCACTGCCGAGCCAACACGAATATTAAAATCATTCAAAATAATCCACAATTAATGAACTTTTTTTTTTTTTTTTTCCACATACAAAGGAATTTCATCCTTGCAAAATATAAGCTTCATCGGACATTTATATACTAATGACAAATCTCTTTCACCCTAAAATGAAAGGCAAATATATTTGTTAACTTAATGTCAGAAAAACAAAATTTGATTTGTTATAAAAACTGTCCAATTACATATGAAGTTCATTGCGAATACTACGAGATAAATGATTTGAGTTCTGTTTTCCATTCGGGAATGAGATCTGCACTCAGAATATGGATGGGTTTGAAGGGATGAATTCTGGATACGATATATACCTCATTTTGTCAAGTCATTAATGTGAAAATAAAATGGATAAAACAGTACTTTTTGCTTCTGAACTTCATCTGTTGAAGGCTGATTAGGATATACTGTCAGGGAGGAAAAGTTATTACTTGGTCTTGAAGCACCGCCACGTGGTGCTCCAAAGACCTCTATGCCTACACATTTTTCATGGAGTCCGGGATTAAGTTTATGGACTTTAGGTAAATGTGTGATTTTTGTAAAAGCTTAAAAGGAGCACTGAATTATCACTCAAATTTTTTTTTTTGAATGGCAAAAGAAATTTATTAACCTTTGAAAACGGATTACAAAGATTAAAGGGAGCTAAGTGCAAAAAAATCACATCGTGAAATGACATCCCAACTTAGTTTAGTGATGACATTTTTGCTGTGACAGCTTACCAACCATTCCCTTTTAACTTGTAAGGGAGGGCAGGGCCTTTGGCTCCCCACTTTAGCTCCATTGGAGATGCCCTAAGTCGTTACTCGAGTTAATATTTAACTTTTTTTGTTTTATAATAAAAAAAAAAAAGCAGGGCTGGAGTCTACAAAAAATTAGAAAATTACAAAGATTAAATTATCGTCAAAAAATAAATTTCAACTATTAAAAAGTACAAGTGCAAAAAACTTCATATAGCTTTATCAATTCAAGAAGTGTTGCTTAAATATCACTTTTCTGGCATTTTTAGGAAAAAAAAAATAGTAGTACTTTAGTAGTTGACCTCTCATACTAATTTGATGTATGCGCACACTGCTTAGTCTAAGAACATGCTCCCTCTATCCCAAAAAGTTTCTCTTACTTTCCCTTTTTTTTTTTTTGTCTCAAAATATAGGGTCAATTTTAAAATTTCAACAAATGAAAGTTGGTAAATTCCATTTCTGGCCTTGAGATCTTTTTAATAATGAAAAAATGAGACCAAAAAAATAATAACTGAAAAGTTTAAAGTTTGAAGTGCGCTTGAAAATTTTGAAAATTAAAAGTTCTCTGATTACAATGGCAACAAGATTTTCCGTTTTTCGGAAAACAATTTAAATTTGAAACTTGATTAGCTCCTATTTTATTAGAGTTAACTAATGAAGGACAAAATTAAAAAGTTACAAGTTTTTTAGGTACCATTGTGTATTGTACATAAAATATTGAAATTTAAAAGTAGGATAAACATTCCAGGATGGAGGGAGTAAAAAAAGAGAATTGATATTGGTACTCCCCTTTTCTTTATTGGCACTCACGGAGACAACAAGAGAGAATACAAGCGTAGTGCATTCGTGATGGTGTAGATTTTTCGGCTATATAATTAATCACTTCGTCTCTTTTTAACTGTGTAGTTTTGTAATTACAATTTATTAAAAGAAGATTATCATTATTTCTTTTACATCAAAATTATCTTCCACTTTTACCGATTAACTTTTCAAACTAGACATTTATTTAAAGACAGTCCAAATTGGAACACTTGACTATTATTTGGGAACAGAGGGAGTACAACACGAAATAACAAGGTAAATTATCAAAACCACCCCCGAAGTTTCTAAAAATTACAGATTGCCCTCTAATGTTTGGGAAATTACAAAATATCCCCTATCGCACAACAAATTACTTGCTTGTCGTGATTTTGCCGTTTGGAAATTCGACATAATTTTTTTGACGTCATCAAATCTTAAATAGAATTTGACCACATTGTTCTTTTGTAGCTTGTGAATGGCTGCAAATGTGTGAAAATAGCCTTTCACATGTTACAAAAAGACAATTTGGTCCATTGTAATTTGGATTTGATGATTTTAGATAGATTCTGTTGAATTCCCTAGCGGCTGTATCGCGTCAAGGGAGTGATTTGTTACTCTAGGGGTATTTTGTAATTCCCCAAATGTGAGGGGGCAATTTGTATTTTTTTGAAACGTTGGGGTTGTTAAGGTAATTTTCCCTTAATTAAACAACTTAGCTTGTTAAACTTATCAATTACCAAATTTATAGTGAAAATACACTACCATGGCCTCCGACATGCGAACTCTGATAGCTATAATATTTGATTATTCTGGAAAGCGGAAAGTCTTGCCGCCAATGTAATCAAAGAACTTTTTCAAAATTTTAGAGCTCATTTTAAATTTTTAAATTTTAAATTCTTCTTCTTTTGGTCTCATTGATTGTTAAAAGCATTTCAAAGGCAGAACTGGATTTACCAACTTTCTTTTGTTTAAAATTTTAAATTGGCCTTATATTTTGGCACTGCCAAAAAAGAAAGGACGAACTTTTTTGGGATGGTGGGAATATTTCTTTTGCCAAGAAAAAACCAACCACCTAGTCTAATTGACGGCATTCAACAATAAAGCTAGAACCCATGTTGAAAATATTCTTGTTGGTGATGGTTTGTTCCATGATCTTGATTGCTAGTCCTACAAACTAACATGGCCTTATTTCCTTATTTTCAACAGTAAAAAAGATTTAATTAATCAAAGTAAGGATTACAATGATTAAAAAGATATAGTGCATGACGGCACAACACAAAGCAAGCATCCTAATAATGTTAGCACCCAAGCCTTATGACAATCATATGCCACACTACACTCAAAAGAGAAGTTGATAAGAGATCAACCAGTAAGAGCATGAGTGCAAAACATTTGCACCCAAACCAAAAGAGAGAAGCCTAATGCCATTATAGTTCCACTCTTACAAATGAATAAGCTTCCCACAGACAAAGATAAATCATTATAGTATCTCCCAAGATTCAGCAGATTTAATTAAAGAAGCTTCCCAATCCAGCTACTTGTTTCCGTCCAGATCACTGATGCAGATAATACAGCAGCCGATAACACAATTTATCCAGGGCACCAAAGCTCCACCTGTAGTCTTTCCCCTCTTGCCAAACATTCAATTCAACATATTTTGGTAGCCCAGCACTAGTGAAAACCCAGCCAACCGAGTGGCATATGTCGATGTGCCCTTGATCATTTAACCTTTGTTTATTTATTTAGATTAATAAATTTCTTTTGCCAAGAAAAAAAACAAAAAAAAAAAAAACGACATCTTGCAAAGCCAAATTACATTGACAACAACTGGCTAGGATCAATAAATAAAATTCTAGAGACAAGTAACTAAACATAAAGGTGCGCAGAAAGTCGAGGCTCAACGACCGCAACAATTGGGATCTTCCGATGTGTAGTCAGTCCATATTCTTCCTCCATGTCCACATCTTCCGGCTTCACATTATCAGGTAATTTCCAGTTAAATCCTTGTACCAAGTTAGCCAAGGTCGAGTGGATCAACTTTAGTCCAAGCCGATAGGCAGGGCACATCCTCCGCCCTGAACCAAAAGGCAATAGCTCAAAATGGTGTCCCTTCACATCAATATTTTTCCCTAAAAACCTCTCTGGCAGGAATCTTTCTGGTTCCTCCCAATATCTAGGATCTCTGCCTATAGTCCATACGTTTACAAGCACAGTTGTTCCTTTGGGAATATCGTAACCAGCAACTTTGCAATCTTCGATGGATAAATGGGGTGCGAGGAGTGTAGCAGCCGGGTGAAGCCTCATAACCTCTTTTGCTATTGCACCAATATAAGGAAGGTTTGGGATGTCATCCTCTTCCACCCACCTATCTCTTCCAATGACTCTATCCAGCTCTTCTCTTGCTTTTTGGAAAAGTTGTGGTTGTTTTAGGAGCTTAGATATTGCCCATTCCACTGTCATTGCTGATGTATCCGTTCCACCAGCTCTTGGGTCCTGAAGTTAGTGAAGAAACTAGGGTCAACTTATGAGAGATGGTTAAACAAATGAAGTGACTAATGCTCAGCTGGGTATCGAAACCCACATGTTACCAACATTGCAAAAGAAGGTACTTGACTTATCCAACAAAGTGGTACTTATCAGCAACTAATGAAAAAGGGAGCCTCAATAGCTTCTCATCCAATGTTGGTTCCTTTTGGGGATTTCAATTTTTTAAAAAGACAAGAGCATTAAATGCGTGTTCCTCTTGAAAATAACCTTAGATTTCCAATAGTACCACTTGAACCCCATTAATTATGTTATTGTTAATTTTTTATAAAGTGTAAATTTTGGAAATCAAGACACTTTTTTAGTTGACTTTTCAAAATGGACTAATATTTTGAGACATTTCAAACTAGAATAGAGGACCATTATGACAGTATGGAGGGATAACTTTTTCATAATGTGACATTACAGTCATGTCATAATGATGTTCCATCCCCTAAGAGCATCTCCAACAGTTTCTAGCCAAAATGCGCATCCAAAATCTTAGATTCAATTTTTGCCACAACAAAATACATTAACATTGCAATAGCCTAACTAAAATGGCTACTTAACACCAAAATTAAAAAAATATAATATAATTAGCAATAATTATCGAGTGCTACAGTAACTCGTGGGTGTGGCGAGAGAAACTAGTGTTTCGGCTAGATTTTATTTGTCCATCCTTTTTTATTCTCGTCCCCACGTATCACAAGCATGCAAATAGACAAACAATGAAACAAGTTTTCCTATTTTAAAATAGGGAGCCAAACCCCCAAAAACCCCTAAAAGTCAAGCTCTCTATTCTTCCTCCTCAAATTATTTTTACTACAGTGCCTACTCAAATTATTGTTTCACGCTACAGTGCCTACTCAAAATTTTTTTTTTTTTGGGGGGGGGGGGGGGGGGGCCTATATGTGTATGAAGGGGACAATATTCTAATGGCTAAAAGGGGGAGGGGGGGTCCACTTCTGCACCACTACTACACCGAAACACCACTACTACTGCACCGAAACAATATTTTGTTTTTTTTAAAAATAGATTTGAGGGGAATATTTTAATATAATAAAGTTAAAATAGAGAGTTTGATTTTTTGAGTTTTTGATAAAGTGACTTGTTAATTTATAAAAGGTGTTTTTGAAATTAAATTTAGTGAAAATTTTGGTTCTCCTGATAAGATGCTCTAAGTACTCACAACACCACCTTGACGGACGCACATCACCGCTTGATGGACAGTTGTCCAATTTTACTTTTGTTTCCCTTATCCACCTATGCATATGTTGACTAACATTTCCCATAAGTTTTATAATTCTGCTAGGATAAGACTATCCTAGGCAACCCGTTTTGTATGTTGGCCACCCGGGCAACATTTCACCTTGTTCTATCATTCGGTACTAAAATATCGAAAGTATTATTATTGCCAAATGGAATGTTGCATTGCTGTTTTTGGTTGAGAGGGGTTATTTCAGGGTTCCACATTATGATCGGAGCTATACTTTAATTTATTTAAAATATTATTTTAGAGCTCCTAAAAAAATAGCCTATTCGGATATCGGTAAAAACTTAATCGATTTATTCAATTTTTAGTCGGGCAAATTCAAAGCCGAGAATCGATCAAGCCTTTTTGATATCCAAATGCGTTGATATTTTACATAGACTCATAGAAATACGTTTTAAGTAAATTAGCTTAAACGACTCCAATTATTTGCGTGAAATTTCAAATGAATCCCACACAAAAGTGATGCACACAAAATGTAGACTAACTAAATGATGTACCCATAGGTTTTTATTTTTAGGAAATGATTTTCACACCCTTTTATCACAAAACACTCCCTTTTATCACAAAACACTCCCTCTTTCTTTTTGTCTTCATTCACTAAAAAGTACCCAATTGTCCTTCATATGGATAATGTGACTCATAAGGTAAGACTAATTTGATAATTTCACGATAAATAAAGACAAAAAGGGAGTTTTTGGAGATAAAAGAGGCTGTAAAATCATTTCCATTTTTTTTGTATTATTTACTATATAGGTAAGGGAAGCGGTGATGGTGCAGTGCAGCAATGTGCTACACTGTGCAGCACAATCTGAGCCATCCAAAAGTGTTATGGCCGATCCTGATTTGAATAAAACTCTTCCATGAAAGAGAAGGAAAGACTTTTTCGTGGAAGAGTTTTATTTTGATCCGGATCCTCGAAAGCACTTTTAGACGGCTGGAATGCCGCGCTGCATAGTGTAGCTAGGGTTGCCCAGCGGATCGCCCAATTCACCAAAATCGGCCAAACCAAACCGTCCGCGAACCCACCCGAGGTATGTTATGGATGGATGTGGATCCTAATATTTTTATTTTGGCAGATGCGGTTCGGTTTGGGTTCGATCCGCCCGATCCGCCCAATCCGCCTAATAACCCTTCTTTGATTCGTCAAATCCTCCCGATCCGCTCCTGCAACCAAACTGACCCATCCGTATATCACGAATAGACGGGTTGTGGATGCACAAAACAACAATCTGCCACGAGCGGATCGAATTGAGAACCGAACCGACCCGGCTAGAATCGATCCGCGGACAGCCCTAGGTGCAACAAAGACGGCTGGAATTTTGCGCTTCATGGTGCAGCAAATGCGTTTCAGTTGTCGACGGTCCGGATTTAATTAAACTCTTTCGTGAAAGAGTCTTCTCTTCCATGGAAGAATTTTATTGATATCTGGACCGTTGAGAACATTTTGGATGGTCCAGATCTGTCTTACCAGGTGTAGCATGCTGCACTGCACCATCCCGGCGATCTCTCTTGATATAGGCTTCGGAGGATTAAAATATGACAGAAAAATAACGAAAAAAGTACCTGTAACAAGCCCTTGACACCATCACTAGTTAGCTTAACCTCAAGATTTGGATCATCAGCAAGTTGCAAAACAACATCCACCATATCCTTGGCTACAAAATCATCCTTATCGGCTTCCCTCTTCGCCTTATGATCAGCTATCACGTCATGGTGAAACCTGTCGAATTTCTTATGCAAAGCCTTCATCCTCTTCACATAACCCTGCAAATCCAAGAAATTAAGCCATGGTATCCAGTCCCCAATATTGAACACCCCACCAAGGAAAAACCACTCGTCAACCATCTCCTTAAGTTCTTCCAGCTTTACTCTCGAAGAAGACCGATCCGTTTCTGATACGCTAAAGTACTTTTCTCCCAATGCCATTCTGCTGACATTCGTTAACGTGAATCGGGTCAATTCTTCCCTGATAACAATTTGCTTTCCCGAGTGGGCGTAAAGGCGCGACATCAAAGCGCGCCTTTCCTGCACGCGGATGTACTCGTATGAGTCGATTCGCTTGGGACTGAAAAGCTCGTTGAGGTAAAGTCTCCTCGCTAAACGCCAGAAGGGTCCGTAAGGGGCCCACGTCATGTCGGAGTAGTTGTAACTAGTATATTTGCCAGCTGCAGTCACAGGCCGAGAAGCGAAGGTCTCACCGTGTGTTTGTAAGATTTCCTTTGCCATTTCTGGAGAAGAGACCACCAGGACAGGGAAGGAGCCGAATTTGAGTTGCATTGGCTGTGTTCGGTTCATAGTTTTGAGTGAGGGAGTTTAGTTTAGTTTTGATGACGTAAGCAGATGTAATAAGTGGAGAGAGATAGAGAGAAAAGTGAGAAAAATGATGATGTCAGCAAAACCAAGAGTGGCCCAAAACTGGGCCAAAGCTGCCAACCGAACAAGGCCATTATTTCGCCGTATTTTTGGGCTAAATGGTGGAAGGATACGTGGGGGATTGAACCAACTAAGTTTAAGTTGCCGATGATTGGCCAAGGTTTCGGACCCGGCGGGTATTTCTGATTGTGGTGGCGGTCGTGGCGGAGGGTGGTGGTGAGGTAATAGAAAAGGGAAATTGAAGCTAATAAAGTTAAGGCAAGAACAGCCCAAGAAGGTGCCTCCATTGGAGTTGATGGTAGCGGATGGGGGCGGTGATGATAAAAGTTTGTGGACGATAGGGACTTTATATTGACAACCTGTGTCGAAAATTTAGAAGAGGAAAGATAAATGGAAAGTGTTTGGAACAGGAAAAAAAAGAAAAAGAAAAAGGAAAACCTCACATAAAACGGCAGTCGACAGCTGAGATCTACTTGGCGTAAACAAATGAGAATCAACACAGAAAATAACCTAGTGAATCTCAGCCGTTTTGCTAATATCTAAATGATAATGGCAAAGCTTATTTTTTTATGTAAAAATATTAACACATAAGAGTCTTGTACGTACACATTGTATCAGTCTTTTATATATGGACTAAAAGTCTGACATCAACAAAATCAGTTTTGACAATATCTCTGAACCATTCTTTTTCTTATTTTTGGGCAATTACAAAACTATTTGATAATCTAACTATTTCTAACAATGACAGAAGGACAAATTTGTAATTTTAATAAGGAGAAAAACAGAGTACGTAAAAGTTAGATGAGAGTGCTAGAATCATCATTGAAAGCAAAATGGGTGGTGGAAATGATTTAGGTATTTTTATTTTCTGAATGGGTCAAAGAATGGGCCCACTGGATTACGTTGTCCCTGCTCTCCGGAAAAAGGAAAATGTGAAATTGTTTGGTTTTGCAACCTTTCCGATGTCTTTCAACATTTTCTTTAAAAGAACATATGAAGTCATTTTCCTAAACCAAGGGTGACTCTAGGAATTTGAAGAATAGGTAGAAAATAAAAACATGAGGACTACAGTGGGGCAGTTGATTCCGGGGTGAACCTCTCGTGAACCTTTTGACCCGCCTAGGGGTTTCGCCTAGTGCTCCACCTGAACACTCTTACCTAGCCAAGGGGCTAGGATGAACTTCGCCAAGGGCCTTCGCCTAGCGCTCCACCTGGGCGCTTTTGGCTAGCCGACGGGCTAGGCTAAGCCTTGCTTAGGGCTTTCGCCTAGCGCTCCACCTGAGCGGTCTTGTCTAGAAGAAGGGCTAGGATGAATCTCGCCTAGGGCCTTCACCTAATGACTCCACCTAGCCTGCGCAAGTAGCAACATCATTAGCACCTAACCGACCGGGGATTCCGGTCGGGAAGGCACTCCGACGTTCAAGTCAGAGGAGGATAGATGAAGGAAGCATGAGCTTCAGAGTATCTAGAGAGAGAAAGTGAGAGAGAGGGGTTGAGTATGGTGAAAAAACCCACCTCTTCAGGTTGGGGGAGTCTGCCTTTTATAGGGAAGGAGTTGCTTGGGCTCCAAGCTCTCCACGTGCCTCACGCGTCATCGGTTCCCTAGGCACGTCACTTGGTTTGGTCAGAACCCCTGCAGGCCAGTCGCTTCGGCTGACGTCACTCCTGTCACTTGTCATGACTTTGGCAGCACGCCACCTAACATGCCAACTAACACGCGCCACCTGACGACACATCTGATATGTCAGGCACGCGTGATTGCGACTTCTCGGAACCCATCGGTTCGGCAGATTTAGCTCGGCTCGGCCACAGGTGATCGGTTTAGCCAAGAGTGCTCGGCTCGGCAAAGGGTGTCCGGTTCAGCCAAGTAACCTGTTCAGCGTTCGGTTTGGCCTGGCTGATGAGTTCGCCTAGTGCCTAGCACCTAGTGGATGAGTCTGCATAGGGCCTAACGAGTGAGTCCACCTAGCGCTTAGCGAGTGCGTCTGCCTAGCGGATGAGTCCGCATAGCGCCTGGCGAGTGGGTCCGCCTGGCGCCTAGCGCCTGGCGAGTGCGTCTGCCTAGCGGATGAGTGCACATAGCGCCTAGCGAGTGGGTCTGCCTAACGCTTAGCGGATGAGTCCACATAGTGCTTGGCGAGTGGGTCTGCCTAGCGGATGAGTTCGCCTAATGCCTAGCGCCTAGCTGATGAGTCCGCATAAAGCCTGGCAAGTGGGTCCACCTAGTGCCTAGCGGATGAGTCCGCATAGCGCCTGGCGAGTGGGTCTGCCTAGCTCCTGGCGGATGATTCCGCATAGCGGATGAGTCCTCCTAGCGCCTGGCGAATGAGTCTGCAAAGTGCCTGGCGAGTGGGTCTGCCTGATGCTTGGCGAGTGCGTCTGCCTAGTGGATAAGTTCGCCTAGCGCTTGAGGCTAGTATGGATGTTGGTCTGTTAGGCCCTTTGTGGGAAGCATAATTCGGGCCAGTATAATAGCCTTTCAACTCCTTCAGTCAATGCTTGGATGCTGGAGGAGTTTATCATCCCAAGTGACCGACAACTCGACTAAATGACCAGACAATTTTGTCGAGCCCCATCAATCGACCCATCGGTCCTTGCGTTGCTTAGGATAAATATCCCCTTGAGCCACCGGTCATGACATGGACTTAATGTTCCATCGAACATGTTAAGGTACCCTAGCGACCCACCGGTCTAGTGCTAGAGACATAATGTTCCAACGAACATGTCAAAGTGCCCTAGCGACCCACCGGTCTAGTGCTAAGAACTTGGCTTCATTATGTTCCTTTTGAGTGACAGAGCGAGATCTTTAGTGTTGGTCTTCATGCCATCTTGTCTAGGGCTTATGTTCGACCCCTAGGCGGGAACATCGTTCAGCCCTAGGGGGAACTATCTTCAGCCCCTAGGAGGGGACTTATTTCTCCCCCCATGAGGGGAGTGTTCGATCCTTAGGCAGGAATGTTGTTCGGCCAACGGCTAGGCAGAAACATTTCTCAACCCCTAGGGGGAACTATCTTCAGCTCTTAAGAGGGGACTTCCTTAAGCTCTTAGGAGGGGAGTGTTCGATCCCTAGGCAGAAGCGTTGTTCGGCCAATGGCTGGGCATGAACATTGCTCAACCCCTAGGGGGAACTATCTTCAGCTCTTAAGAGGGGACTTCCTTCAGCTCTTAGGAGGGGAGTGTTCGATCCCTAGGCAGAAGCGCTGTTCGGCTAATGGCTGGGCTTGAACATTGTTCAACCCCTAGGTGGAAACTCTTCGAAAAGAACTCATGCCGCCTTGTGTCTTCAGTGTGATTCAACTGCCAAGGGGAACGACTTCTTCACCCTATCGCGAGCAAATAGAGGTAAGATGTTCTATAAAGGTGTTGAGAGGAGGTGAATCGAAAACCACCATGAAGTGAAGCTGGGAAAGACATGTCCCCAGCAGAATCGCCAATTATGAGGCAGTCGATTCAGAGGTGAACCTCCCGTGAACCTTTTGACCCGCTTAGGGGCTTCGCCTAGCGATCCACCTGAGCGCTCTTGCCTAGCCAAGGGGCTAGGATGAATCTCGCCTAGGGCCTTCGCCTAATGACTCCACCTAGCCCGCGCACGTAGCAACATCGTTAGCACCTAACCGATAGGGGATTCCGGCAGGGAAGGCACTCTGACATTCAAGTCAGAAGAGGATAAGATGAAGGAAGCAAGAGCTTCAGAGTTTCTAGAGAGAGAAATGAGAAAGAGGGGTTGAGTATTGTGAAAAAACCCACCTCTTCAGGTTGGGGGAGTCTGCCTTTTATAGGTAAGGAGTTGCTTGGGCTCCAAACTCTCTACGCGCCTCACGCGCCATCGGTTCCCTAGGCACGTCACGTGGTTTGGTCAGAACCTCTGCAGGCCAGTCGCTTCGGCTGACGTCACTCCTGTCACTTGTCACGACTTTGGCAGCATGCCACCTAACATGCCACCTAACACGCGCCACCTAACGTCACATCTGATATGTCAGGAACACGTGATTGCGACCCCTCGAAACCCACCAGTTCGGCAGATTTAGCTCGGCTTGGCCACAGGTGATCGGTTTAGCCAAGAGTGCTCGGCTCGACAAAGGGTGTCCGGTTCGGCCAAGTAACCTGTTCGGTGTTCGGTTTGGCCTGGCTGATGAGCCGCCTAGTGCCTAGCGCCTAGCGGATGAGTCTGCATAGCACCTAGCGATTGAGTCCGCCTAGTGTCTAGCGAGTGCGTCTGCATAGCGGACAGCGGACTAGCCTGCCAAGCGGATGAGTCTGCATGGCGCCTAATGAGTGGGTCCGCCTAGCGGATGAGTCCGCATAGCACCTGGCGAGTGGGTCTGCCTAGCGGATGATTCTGCCTAACGCCTAGTGCCTAGCGGATGAGTCTGCCTAACGGATGAGTCCACATAGTGCCTGGCGAGTGGGTCCGCATAGCACCTAGCGCCTGGTGGATGAGTTCGCATAGCGCTCACGGATGAGTCCGCAAAGGGAATGAGTCTGCCTAGCGCCTGGTGGATGAGTTCGCATAGCTCCTGGCGAGGGGTCCACCAAGCGGATGAGTCCGCCTAACGCCTAGCGCCTAGTGGATGAGTCTGCCTAGCAGATGAGTTCACTTAGCACCTGGCGAGTGGGTTCGCCTAGCGCCTGACGGATGAGTCCACCTAACACCTAGCGCTTGGCGAATGAGTTCGCACAGCGCCTGACTAGTGGGTTCGCCTTGCACCTTGCGGATGAGTCCGCATAGCGCCTGGCAAGTGCGTCTGCCTAGTGGATAAGTTCGCCTAGCGCTTGAGGCTAGTATGGATCCTGGTTTGTTTGGCCCTCTTTGGGAAGCATAATTTGGGCCACTACAATAGCCCCTCAACTCCTTCAGTCATTGCTTGGATGATGGAGGAGTTGATCATCCCAAGTGGCTGACAACTCGACCAAACGACCAGGCAGTTTTGTCGAGCACCATCGATTGACCCATCGGTCCTTGTGTTGCTTAGGATAAATATCCCCTTGACCCACCAGTCATGACATGGACTTAATGTTCCATCTAACATGTCAAGGTGCCCTAGCGACCCACCAGTCTAGTGCTAGGGACATAATGTTCCAACGAACATGTCAAGGTGCCCTAGCGACCTACCAGTCTAGTGCTAGGGACTTAATGTTCCATCAAACATTTCATAGTGCCCAGCGACCCACTGGTCTAGTGTTAAGGATTTGGCTTCATTATGTTCCTTTTGAGTGCCCGAGTGAGATCTTTAGTGTTGGTCTTTATGCCTTCTTATCTAGGGCTTATGTTCGACCCCAAGGGGGAACTATCTCCAGCCCCTAGGAGGGGACTTCCTTCAGCCCCCATGAGGGGAGTGTTCGACCCTTGGGTAGGAGCGCTGTTCGGCTAATGGCTAGGCAGGAACATTGCTCAAACCCCTAGGGAGAACTATCTTAATCCCAGGAGGGGACTTCCTTCAGCCCCTAGGAGGGGAGTGTTTGATCCTTAGGTCGGAGCGCTGTTCGGCCAACGGCTAGGCAGACACACTACTTAATCCCTAGGGGGAACTATCTTCAGCTCCTAGGAGGGGACTTCTTTCAGCCCTTAGGAGAGGAGTATTCGATCCCTAGCCAGGAGCGCTGTTCCGCCAATGGCTCGACAGGAATATTGCTCGACCCCTAAGTGGGAACTCTTCGAAAAGAACTCATGCCACTTTATGTCTTGAGTGTGATTGAACTGCCAAGAGAACAACTTCTCCACCCTTTTGGGAGCAAATAGAGGTAAGATGTTCTATGGAGGTGTTGAGAGGAGGTGAATCGAAAACCACCATGAAGAGAAGCTGGGAAAGACATGTCCCCAGCATAGTCGCCAATTATGGGGCAGTCGATTTCGGGGTGAACCTCCTGTGAACCTTTTGACCCGCCTAGGGGCTTCGCCTAGCGCTCCACCTGAGCGCTCTTGCCTAGCCAAGGGGCTAGGATGAACCTCGCCTAGGGCCTTTGCCTAGCGCTCCACCTGGGTACTTTTGGCTAGCCGAGGGGCTAGGATAAGCCTTGCCTAGGGCCTTCGCCTAGCGCTCTGGCCTAGGCGAAGGGCTAGGATGAATCTCACCTAGAGCCTTCGCCTCATGACTCCACCTAGCCTGCCCACGTAGCACCATCGTTAGCACGTAACCGACCTGGGATTCCAGCCGAAAAGGCACTCCGACGTTCAAGTTAAAGGAGGATAAGATTAAGGAAGCAAGGGCTTCAGAGTTTCTAGAGAGAGAAAGTGAGAGAGAGGGGTTGAGTATTGTGAAAAAACCCACCTCTTCAGAATGGAGGACTCTGCCTATTATTGGCAAGGAGTTGCTTGGGCTACAAGCTCTCCACACGCCTCACGCGTCATCGGTTCCCTAGGCACGTCACGTGACCTAACACACGCCACCTAACGTCACATCTGATATGTCAAGAACACGTGATTGCGACCCCTCGAAACCCACTGGTCCGGCAGATTTAGCTCGGCTCGGCCACAGGTGATCGGTTTAGCCAAGAGTGCTCGGCTCGGCAAAGGGTGTCCGGTTTGGCCAAGTAACCTGTTTGGCGTTCGATTTGGCTTGGCTGAGGAGTTTGCCTAGCGCCTAGTGGATTAGTCCGCATAGCGCCTAGCGAGTGAGTCCTCCTAGTGCCTAGTGAGTGCGTCTGCCTTGCGGATGAGTCCGCATAGTGCCTAGCAAGTGGGTCCGCCTAGCGAATGAGTCCGCCTAACACCTAGTGCCTAGCGGATGAGTCTGCATAGCGCCTGGCGAGTGGGTCCGCCTAGCGCCTTGCGGATGAATCCGCATAGCGCCTGGCAAGTTGGTCCGCCTAGCGCCTGGCAGATGAGTTCGCATAGTGGCTGGCGGATGAGTCCGTCTAACGCCTTGCGAATGAGTCCGCATAGCGCCTGGCGAATGGGTACGCCAAGCGCCTGGCAGATGAGTCTGCATAGCGCTTGGCGAGTGCGTCTGCCTAGCGGATGAATCCGCCTAGTGCCTAGCGAGTGAGTCCGCCTAGCGTGTAATACCCCAGGTTTGGGGGTAGATGGTGTTTAGTCCCACATTGGTTGTTTAGATGAGTTATCTTGGATATATAACAAACCATGTGGGCTACTACTAGTACCTTGGGCTTAAGCATTTTGGGCCATGTGGTGTGGCTAGTGGATCAAATCAGGGTATTGGGCCAGTGGTCTACGTGGGGCGTTACAAATGGTATCAGAGCCCCGCCCTGGTCCAAGTGGTGGGTAGGATGCGCTCTGCCACCACGGACACCAGGGGAGGTTACTGGGATTATGCAACGAGGACGTTGCATCCCTAAGGGGGGAAGATTGTAATACCCCAGGTTTGGGGGTAGATGGTGTTTAGTCCCACATTGGTTGTTTAGATGAGTTATCTTGGATATATAACAAACCATGTGGGCTACTACTAGTACCTTGGGCTTAAGCATTTTGGGCCATGTGGTGTGGCTAGTGGATCAAATCAGGATATTGAGCCAGTGGTCTACGTGGGGCGTTACAAATGGTATCAGAGCCCCGCCCTGGTCCAAGTGGTGGGTAGGATGCGCTCTGCCACCACGGACACCAGGGGAGGTTACTGGGACTATGCAACGAGGACGTTGCATCCCTAAAGGGGGAAGATTGTAATACCCCAGGTTTGGGGGTAGATGGTGTTTAATCCCACATTGGTTGTTTAGATGAGTTATCTTGGATATATAACAAACCATGTGGGCTACTACTAGTACCTTGGGCTTAAGCATTTTGGGGCCATGTGGTGTGGCTAGTGGATCAAATCAGGGTACTGGGCCAGTGGTCTACATGGGGCGTTACAAATGTCACGCCCCAAATTGGGAAACATGACCGGCCGCGAACCAGGAGACAATTCCTGGAACACGAAGCCTAAACAAAAATAATAAATATTTTTTATGACAACTCAAAATAATTAAACTGAATCCCGAATTATATAATTCAAAATGTGAACCAAACCAACATTTTTTTTATAGCAAATTGGGTACAAACATCCCAATTATTCCAACTTCAAATTTATTAATAAAAGCTAAATCAACAAAAGCGCGGAAGCTGTGAACATAACTAAAAGAAATAAAAATGCAAATGCCCTAGAGGTCCAAACGGTGGGTCCCGACACTATCTCAGAATCCACTATGATGCTCCACGAACTAACCTGAAAAGAATGTGGAATAAATCCGTCAGCTCACAGCTCAATGAGTAGTTAAGCATGCTATGGGTTTGGAATACAACGTGGCATACATATAAAAGAGCGATAGTGAGAGCTCCAAAGAAATGGTTTCAAACAACAAAGGTCGGTGGCTCAACAAGTGGTATCAAGGAGATGAATTTCAGATTAACGAATAACAAGAACAATAATCATTCTTACCAATCAGTCAGTCCAAAAATACCAGAACGACGAACAACAATAATTAGAAATCTCAAATTGTGTGGGAACCATAATAATAATAATAACCATTGCCAAATGCCAATTATTTTCTCAGGGCTTAGCCTGTTGGATCCAACACCGTACTTAAAGTCACCTCAGGATGGCGCCTGAGTCTTTCCCCTAAGTCGATCCGGAATAGGGTCACATGGTATTTCACAAGTCTTTTCCCTATCCGTTGAGCACTAGAGTCACAGGGTATTTCACAAGTCTTTTCCCTAGTGGCCAAAGTCACCACAGGATAGCACCTGGGTCTTTTCCTTGGACTTTCACAAATATAATACACGGTCCCAATCACATAAGAACAACGCCAAACAGGAGTGACCAACAGAGATAATCCCTGTGCCGTTGCAGAATCTCAATAATATAACGAATTCAATGATTAGACCGTAAGCGAAATAAAAGCAATCAATCAATCAGAAATATAACCAATAAACCTTGTATGCCAAAGGGTACGTCAATTGTCAAATAAGTTGAGTTCAACGAGCAAGATTAATATTTATAGAATCAGAACAAAATAAAGGATTGTCAAGAATTGATAGGCTCAAGAGGATTCCAAGAGAAGGGATCACATGTTTAACCACTCACCTCGATCGGAATGATAGATAGCAAAACACGATGCTCGGAGTACTCGCTAATCTGAATTAAAGGTATGCAAAAATCATAATTAATCATATGTTAACAACTAAAGTAGACTACTGCCAACGCTATTTAATATATTATTCCAACCTACACTAGCATTAACTAAATACCTAAATTGCTAGACTTAAATATAAGAAATTAGTCACTAGAGTATGAACCCAAACCATGTATCCTATACCACTGCCACACGTCTTTCTCTCTCTCTCGGCACTCCATAAACAAAACCCACGTTAATTTGTGCTATATAAAATGATGTACATATATATAGATCAAGAGAAGAAAATGGTCCACAAAAAGGAAGCATATAAACAAGATTACTTGGATGAAAACTAGTAGTTTGATTCCCACTTCATTAAAAATATTATTATTTACCCTTTTGCTGCCTTGCCAATTCCCCAGGCAGTACTATTACGTAGTAGAGTAATGTATTAAGTACCATATACATGGCGAAGAAGAAAAGTAGACAAGGAGGAGACAGAGGGGAAACAACTAACCCGACACCCGTTGATCTGAGATCGTCTACGAAATTCTCAAGTGCGGCTGCTCTCTCTCTCTCCCTCTCTCTCTCTCTCTCTCTCTCTCTCTCTCTCTCTCTCTTTTGCCGCAGAACACTTTCTCCAACTCACGGTGGTTAAAATAAAAAGAACCCTAGCTCTCAAATATGTATCAGGAAAAGGGCCCTAACATAAATTAAAATACATTTCCACTATTAGGCCCAATCTAAATTTAAGGAGAAAGCGTGACCCACAATAAATTTAGCGGCCCAATAATAAAACATGTACCCACATATTCTAATTTAAATTAGATAAATAAATGTAAGACACAATAATTTGTATTTTATTTTTATTAGAAAGAAGTTTTAAAAAAAAAAACTGAAAATGAAAGAATTAATTATCTATATCAAAACTATATATATATTTTTAAAACGGAAAAAAGTCGGGATGTCACATAGCGCGTAGCGGATGAGTCTGCCAAGCGCTTGAGGCTAGTATGAATGTTGGTCTGTTAGCCCCTCTGTGGGAAGCATAGTTCGGGCCACTACAACTACCAAAACAGAGTGTTCAAATGAAATTGTTTTGTTGTGTGGTCGTTGTAAATCTGGGTCTCGACTAAGCAAGTTTTTTTTTTCTTAGAACCAAGATTGTTACTCCATTCGTTCCTGACGCAGCGTTGTAGCGGAAGAAGACTAGATATTGTTCTAGTGGACAAATTTGTTAGATATCATTCTAACAGACGAACTCTTGAATCTACAAGAGAAGTGATAAACACCTTGCGCACAAGGAAAATGGAGAGAACTGTAGAATTTTATTGATGATTCATTGAATGAAAAAGGAGGGTTGCACCTATTTGTACTAGTAGTAGGCCTAGCTAATAAGGTAATGCTTGGCTACCAAGAATATATCTTGGAGTAGGGATGAAGCAAAACAAAATAAGAAATTAAAATAACTCTATAAAACTAGAAAATAGGAAATTAAATCGTGCAAAACAAGTAGCACTAAATAAAATCTTCTACTAACATTATTCCCTAATAAAAAAAATTATTCCCTAATAAAAGTTGACAAAACAATTGGCATAAGTTAAAAGAAAATTTCTAGAATAACAAAAATCTTGTAAGGACAACCTCTTATTCCATTCCGGCGAACTTTCTGGCCTATCTCGGAAGATTCCGGCGTAACAGGCTAGTTTCGTCTGCTCCAGGCTGTTACTGGAGGTACCGATGTAATAACCCAAAAATTCGTGAATAAAAATTTCGATTTAATAATTCGAGTATTTAATTTTAGTCTTTTGAATTAAAAAAATTTATTTATTAATTTAAATAATTCAATTAAAAAATTCATTTATTCACTTGAATTATTTTTTTATGTCGTAAGTCTGCACATGCATGCTAAGTACTACACCGTTTTGCGTCCGGGAAATCCTACCACTTTTCTACCCCATATCTTGTCCCCTTAAAGCAAGTACATACCTATTAAAAAATGGAATATATACCATTTTGGAGTCTATTGCAAATTAGAACAATTTTTGACCAATTCACACAATTTTGACCAATAATTCACCATCTTTGCTTCCTTTATTTTTGAATTTTTGTGTGTGTGTGTGTGTGTGTGAGAGAGAGAGAGAGAGAGAGAGAGGTCGATTGGGAGGGAGAAGAGAGAGGGAAATTATTTCCCTTGTGGAAAGACTCAAAAAATTTAATTACTTTTTGAAAAATCACTTTTTGGAGAAGTTTCGATTTGGTCGATAAAAAGTCCCGGTAATTGTTCCTTGGATTTTTCTAATCACAACGGTATAATCGGAAGTCATTTTTTAGTAAAGCAAAGTCATCTTTCACCCATTTCTTCAGAGAAAAATGTGTCGTTTTTCGGTTTTGAACTAAAAGTGGGGGATGAGATTTTGATGTGATTAGAATTTCAAAATTTTGGAAATGCCATTGTTTCCAAATGGGGGGTACTTCCTTATTTTCATAAATAAATTAAAGTGAAGAAGTCTTTACTTAAGTTTGGTTTATGAAAATAAGTATTGTGGTCACATATTATATACACTAGTCACATTTGGGTGTGTAGTATAATAAGAGAATTATATTAGTTGTGTGGGGGAAGATTTGCAAAAATTAAAACATTACACTCTCTCCTCCCTCTCCACCCGATCGGCCTCTCTCTCTCCTCTCCCTCCTCCATTGTTGAACCTCCCAAGCTCAAGTTAACCCCTTCTCACTCAACCACTTCAAGAACCTATGCCATTTTCACGTTCTACGCGCCGTGGGGAGCTTGGGTCACCTTGGATTCACCCCGGGAGCTCACATTTCGGTTGGAGAGTTTCTAAACCTAGGGTTTTCTGTTCTCTTCACATTTGGAGCTTAACCCATGAGGTAGGGAAACAATTACTACCTTCTCTAGTTATATACTTGTGATTTGTAGCATATATGTTGTTCTTGGTTTCAAATTCCTTGTGAATCATGTTTTCCCTCTTTATATGGGTTTTCCTCACTTTAATTTTGTGATCTATGAAATTGGTTGTTGATTGATGAAATTGGGAGTGAAATTGATCTCTCTACATGTTTAATTGTTGCCTAGCATTTCCAATTTGAGCCTAAACTATCACATTTGTGTTTTGGGTTGAAATTCCACACCTTAGAGGTGAAAATCTGCCATTTTCTGGACAAGGCAGCTGCTGCCCCTGTTTCTATGTTGCTGCCCCTGTTTTCTGGGTGGTTTTTGGCCACCCGTTGACGTTCGTTTGACCCCCGATTGCCCATTCCTTCTCGTATTTGACCTTTGGTATCATTTGATTCATGTTTTGACTCGAGAATTATAAAATCATAACTAAATATGTCACTTAATGATGCGTGAAAGGTTATTGGATTTTAAAAGCGTGTGTGAGTGTGCGTGTAACTCATTTTATCAAAAAGGGGATGCTTTGGTGAAATGGATTTGTTATGAAAGTTTTAATGAAATGTTTGTGATAATGAGGTGTTTTAAACCAATGCCATCATTTGGTAAAATTTTTGATAAAGGCACGCGGGGCCTAAGGAACACGGCAGAGGCATGCGGGGCCTATGGAACCCGGCAGAGGCACGCGAGGCCTACAGAACTCGGCAGAGGCACGCGGGGTCTATGGAACCCGGCAGAGGGATTAAATCCCTAGTTTTAATAAAAATGATGGTTTTCTTCAATGAAAGAAACGGGAAATGAGATTTTGGACTATCTATGGTGTTTTGTCGAAACTCGACTTGTGGACTTGGTTTTAAACTTGCGTGAGTAACTTGGGTAGTTTTGGTGAAACAAAGATGAAAAGTTAGGTGGTGTTGAGTACTTGGAAATGAAAATGTTTTGTGTTACATATGGTATTTTGGTAATAATGGATACTTGATATCACTTTGGACACGTGGGTACTTCTAGGACACATATCCCTTGTTTTAGCTTCCGTTATGTTCCTTTGAGCATCTCTTATCTTGGCAAACGACATCATGTGCACTCATCATATTTATATGCCTAGTGGTTGTAGTATGGTTTTCCCTACGAGCTAGTGAGCTCACCCTATCTTTCCCAGGTACACAGCATGGAGCATGAGATCGGATGCTTGTGGAGTGATGCATTATGTGAAACTTATGCATGCATGAAGATATTTTTTCATCTCAAGTTTTGTATTTTGATAAATGACAATGTAACTTTTGGTTATTCAATCTTCTAACAATTTGGACTTATGTAATAACTCTAAATTTGTATTTTGGGTATTCATGCATCTGGGTACGATGTAGTGCCCCCTAGAGAATTGTTGACTTGGATCAAGTATGTAAGGGAACTTGGACTTAGACTTTCCAATGGAGAGTTGTTGACTTTTGACTTGTGCCACGTGGATATTTATGATATTTGATTTGTTAAAAAGCAGTGTGTGACAACTTGGTATCGGAGCATTAGGTTCGAAAACCTAGAGACCGTGGGGAGACTTGTAGTCTCGGGGCTTAAAAAAACCATTGCATTGTTTTCTCATCAAAGTCATTGTTTTCACATGCATTGTGTGTGGTTGCTTGAGTGACATACATCCACCCACGTGACATTGCATTTGAAGTTTTCGTAGAGTGGAGTCCCATTGTTGACTTGTGTTGGAGATGGAGATTTAGTCACGTGATGAAGGGGTGTGTATTGATGGTATAATTTACGTCACTCGTAACGGGATTGAGTGTGTGCTTACTTGTTTTGTCATTGTGGTTTAAGAATGACGTGGATGATTGATTTGAAAGGTGACTGGCCAGCACACTTCAAATCAAACTTCTGATGTCGCTCGGTTACCACATGTGGATGAGTGGAGTTGTGTAAAGTAGCACGTACGGTAGAACAAGTACCGATATAAAGGAGCATATTGTGTCTTTACTTTGAAAGCATATGGTTCTATATTTGATCAATGTGCTTGGTGTTTGCTATGATTGGAAATGAGGACATGTAAATTAGAAACCTGCATAATAAATTTAGTATTGTTCTCTACTTGAAGATGTTGAAGTTTTCTTTGGTATCGTTGTGATTTGTTGAGAGTTGTCGTTATTTGGGGTCGGTGGACTTGTTTGTTGTAATTTGCGGAGGTTTGGGGTCCCAGCTAACTGGGTATTTATTGTTTGTGATTGACTTGATTGTTGTGGTTTAAATTTTGGATGTGGTAATTGTAGTAGTACCCCTTAAGCTTCGGAATGTGAAATTGTTAAATACATCAGAATTTGTTAAAAAAAAAAAAAAATGTTTAGCCTCGGTATTTAGACTTAGTTGGGTGAGGATGTTATTTAATACAATAGTACGTGTCCTTGGCGGGAGGTAAAATTTAAATTGCATTTGGGACTGAGTTTGGGAAAGGTGTTTCTATTCAGTTATTGAGGTTAGACTTGGTAAGCTTTGGCATGTTGTATCCGTTGGTCTTGGTACTTGGGTTATTTTTCCTTATTGGTGATGAGATATTCACAGGTTTGATATCATAATGAGAGTATATGATCCTTGGAATTAGTAGGGATCGTTTCTTTTTTTAAGTAGAGGGAGAAATGTACATGAGAGTTTTATTGGAAGATTTGATGGGATTCACTTGTTTGGGCAACTAGAAATAAGGAGGTGTTTTCACTGTTGAGTTTGCTAGAATGGCTTGCCGTGTAGTTTACTGGGTGTTGATGGTCTGGTTATAAGCAAATGAGTTTATGTATTGTTGGTAGTTTTGGACCAGTGCATTGGCTATGATCCTGATGTGTTAGGATGTGAGCGTTTGGGTTGCCTTTGATTCATATCGATGGATTATTTAATTTTGTGGCTGTGTTATGCTTACATGACAGTTAAGTAGAAGCGTGAGATGTCGCGATGAGATTTTGGGTGTTAATCCGTAATGCTACCTTGTGGTTGTGGAACTAGAAGTACAAAGTGTTGAGTAAACGGCGAGATGGGTTTGCTAGACATCGTGTAGGGGCGATATGGGCTATTGCTTACTTGGGTACTTGGCAATTTAGAACTCTAAATTTGTATGTTACGGTAATCGGTGCCCTTACTTGGGAAAATTACGTAGAAGGGTGTTGTTGAGACGATGATGGAGGATATTGTCTGAAGTGGGAGTGTCGTACAGAGTTAGTCTATCAATTGTTAAACAAATTGGTGAACTTAAGGTTATGATGCAAATTATCCGCTAATTAAGGATGACAATTAGGGACTAGCTGGTTGGATACTGTAGTGGGGACAATACAGATTGAAGTTGTGATGTTTGGCAAAGGTTGTAGGTGAGTACACGAGGAATTTGGGGTATCTTTCTAGATGACATGAATGGAATTACTTTTGTATAACTTTTAAAAATCAATTAGTGTTTGCCTTGCGCTCTACTTGGGATAATTGGATTTGATGGGAATGTATTGAAAAAGTTGGGTTCGATACTGTTGTTGAATATGAGATCATGCAAAAGGGACATAAGGACTTGGTTAGTGGCTAATGTTGTACTTGGGTTTTAACAATTGATTGAAATTGAAACTAGGGAGCCGGAGGTAACCTATTGAATAGTCGGGCTAAAGACAAACAGGTGTATATCTATGAGAACTAAGGAATTAGAGAATAGAGGGGATAACAAGACTTGTAGAAGTTGAAAAACATCTTGGTTAGCAGGGTTTGGGTCGAACTTGGTTGTATTTGTTGTTCCACAGTCCCGAGTTCGGTTGGTGATTGCATGAGTTGTAGTTTATCCTAAAGTGAAGATGTACTTCTTGAGGGACATTGGGCTTTAATTCAAGTGTGTAGATTTATGTAAATGGTTGATGGTAGGTGTTAAGGGCAATGGTTCGGATTTATGTTGGAGTTTGATTTTCTGGTGTGAGG
This sequence comes from Vaccinium vitis-idaea, assembly GCA_963854785.1. Lineage (NCBI taxonomy): Eukaryota > Viridiplantae > Streptophyta > Magnoliopsida > Ericales > Ericaceae > Vaccinium > Vaccinium vitis-idaea. Next base: position 34,794,926 of record OY978215.1, on the reverse strand, counting down.
CACAAATGAGATTAGAACTGTACAGAAACTAGATTGTATGGATGTCTAGTATACAAGGGTGTGAGGCGGTAACTAGAATGGGTGTGTGCACTTTAAGGTTTACTTGTCCTTCATTTTAGATGATTGGGGTGATAATGTTACTAACCGTGGAGGGTGTGTGTGTTGTTTAAGATTACCTAATTGGTTATAACATGACGTACGACTAGAAGATGTCTTTTTAAGACTCAAGCGGGGAATGTAGGATGAAATGAAGTCTTACTTATATGATTTTGTTAAAAAATTGAGATGAGTTATTTTCTTCTAGGTCAACATAGTGAGATGGAGCACTAAGTGGAAGGCGGTTATGTGCGGATGAATTGGTGATAATGTTAAGGAGGCGTATATGAGATTACATGATATTAATAGGTTTGAGATTCAGCTTGTTTGAATCCGAGGAGCTAGTGGAGTGAACGAGACACTTGAGTAAAGGATTTATGGGGTTAACTAGGGTGTGAATGTGGTTCTAAAGGATAGGTTGGGGTGAAGTCGAAAGCATGGGTTATGAAGAGTTAGACGAAGAGACTTGGAAGGCATTTGTGCCTAGCGTTATAGTTGTGAGTCATGATTTTTCTAGCATCGAAATTCCTTAACTTGTAGCTACTGTGGATGGGTTTCTAAGTTTCTTGTAGAGTTTAATGAACGTACGAGCCAATAGACCTAAATTATGATTGAGTTGGGTGTTGAATCTTGGTGAAGAACATTGTGCGATATAGAGAAATTGTTCAGCTTGAGTTGGTCGTGATGATACATGAGGATTTGGTGAAAGAATTCGAAGTACCAGTGTGGTAGAACTTGTGAGTGCTTAGTGTGTTTGTTGAGTAGATAAGTGTATTGAAAATGGTTGGGAATAGAGTTAAACAGGATCGCTGAGAATATTCAAACTTTTGGGAAACAGTCATAAAGATTTGTTGAGATAAGGTGATGCGCTTCAAGAAATTGGGGAAGATAAGTTATTCGATGGAAGGACTATGGGTTTTGGGTAGTTTGAGTTTCTTTTCTAGTGACATGAACGATTTACACGGAAGTGATTGTGGAAGTACTAGTAACTTATGTGATCAAGGGGAATTGTAAATTTCATAGCCTAGGGTGGAGGAGGAATTGAATGTTTGGGTGATCAGGTTTTGGAATGATTGAGGAACGATGATAGGGTTTGATAAGACAAAACTTACTAATGAAATGCGAGTATGTTGGAACATTGGGATGTAAATAGAGTGTGTTTGGTATCGAAATTTTTGGGAACTTAGTTTGCAGTCGTAATTTGAGATTGATTTATCTTGGTATTCTTAGAGCGGTTGCAGTTTAATGAATCCAGATCAGAGTGCGCAATGTTATCCTGGTATGGTCGAAAATTTGGCTTCCGTAAGTAAAATTTCTACACTTAAGAGCTTGAGGTTATGATATGGTTGTGGGGTAGAATGTTTGGAAAATTAAGGATTTGTTTGGGTTTTTTTAACGGAAGGCAATAGCAGAGACGCAGAGTAAGCAACTAGTATGCATAGTGAGCCTAGAGGATTTATGGTTAGAAAAGAATTGGGATAGTTTTACACTTGGAGACAGTTTAAACCTAGTTATTTCCGTGCCTTGGAATGATTTGAAGTTAAGATAGAAGCCAATATGTATCCTTGGTGTGAGCGAATAAGTATTACGGGGAAAAGTCTATACGGTTGTTGTGACTTTGGTAGCAAGGAGTCGACGTGAAAAAGGGATGATGAGATGAAAGAGAAACATCCGAAATTATTTACCGTATGAACTATGTGAGTACTAGTATACATTATTGCATTTCGAGTTTATGAGTTGAATACATATTGCATATCATGCACGAGCATGTAGTGGATGGGAGTGCATTGTTGTTTCAAATTTTGAGGAAATTTTTTTTCTAAGGAGGGTAGAATGTAAAGACCCAGAAAATTTAATTACTTTTTGAAAAATCACTTTTTGGAGAAGTTTCGATTTGGTCGATAAAAAGTCCCGGTAATTGTTCCTTGGATTTTTCTAATCACAACGGTATAATCGGAAGTTATTTTTTAGTAAAGCAGAGTCATCTTTCACCCATTTTGTTCGGAGAAAAATGTGCCGTTTTTCGGTTTTGAACTAAAAGTGGGTGGATGAGATTTTGATGTGATTAGAATTTCAAAATTCTGGAAATGCCATTGTTTTCAAATGGGGGGTACTTCCTTATTTTCATAAATAAATTAAAGTAAATAAGTCTTTACTTTTATGAAAATAAGTATTGTGATCACATATTATATACACAAGTCACATTTGGGTGTGTAGTGTAATAAGGGAATTATATTAGTAGTGTGTGGGGGAAGATTTACAAAAATTAAAACATTACACTCTCTCCTCCCTCTCCACCCGATCGGCCTCTCTCTCTCCTCTCCCTCCTCCATTGTTGCACCTCCCAAGCTCAAGTTAACCCCTCCTCACTCAACCACTTCAAGAACCTATGCCATTTTCACGTTCTACGCGTCGTGGGGAGCTTGGGTCACCTTGGATTCACCCCGGGAGCTCACATTTCGGTTTGAGAGTTTCTAAACCTAGGGTTTTCTTTTCTCTTCACATTTGGAGCTTAACCCATGAGGTAGGGAAACAATTACTACCTCATCTAGTTATATATTTGTGATTTGTAGCATATATGTTGTTCTTGGTTTCAAATTCCTTGTGAATCATGTTTTTCCTCTTTATATGGGTTTTCCTCACTTTAATTTTGTGATCTATGAAATTGGTTGTTGATTGATGAAATTGGTTGTTGATTGATGAAATTGGGAGTGAAATTGATCTCCCTACAGGTTTATTTGTTGCCTAGCATTTCCAATTTGAGCCTAAACTATCACATTTGTGTTTTGGGTTGAAATTCCACACCTTAGAGGTGAAAATCTGCCATTTTCTGGACAAGGCAGTTGCTGCCCCTGTTTCTATGTTGTTGCCCCCGTTTTCTGGGTGGTTTTCGGCCACCCGTTGACGTCCGTTTGACCCCAGATTGCCCATTCTTTCTCGTATTTGACCTTTGGTATTATTTGATTCATGTTTTGAAATGACTAGTCTAGATAATGGTGGATAATTAGCGATAATATGGAAGATTACTCTTTAAAAACACAAGTAGTCGTTATAATGCACGATTTGAAATTGACTCATCAAAATCACGCCGTTTGTAGACACCCCGATTTTGATCCGAGAAACTTATCAAGTATTCCCGATGATGAAATAGACCAACCGTGCATACCATGAGGCTAAGAACAAGGCTTGAACTCACCAAACCACCCTAAACCATTCTAAACCCTCCGAGAACAACCTTAAACTAACCAAAATGACCAAAATACCCTTCAAACCATCCAAAATGCTCTTCAAAATAAACTCAAGCCTACACCATCTTCTAGTACATTCAAAACCCTCTTTATTGATATATAATACGTCTCAATCCATTTTGAAATGAGGGAGATGTGCCCATTCTACCGAAACGACTTGTTTTCCCGACCTTCTGAGGGTAAAATGGTCACACACTTGGATGTACAAATTATCTTGGTTTCAAATCACTTGGGTTAGAAAGTACACTCAATAAGATTTCCAACGCTTCAAACCACGCACAAAACGGAGTTCGGTAGCACCCGGAGCAGCCCTGTGAAGTTTGGTCTGCAGGCCCTTTGAGCTCTCAAACCACACATTGAGCGCTCAAACCCCTCTTTGAGCATTCAAACTTTGCGCGCACCAGAAACTTTTGAAGGTATCTTTTAGCTAGTTTTCCACCTAAACTATGGGCTCCCCCTGGTTTCTAAGCTTCGTTTTCACGCCAAAATCCCTCTAATAATATTCCCTCTCCAACTTGAATTGCAAATTCCAAATTCCCCCCCAAAACTCTCTATTTAAACCCCTCTTCTCACTCTTTTTGAAACCCCTTGGCTGATCTCTTACACTCTCACACTCTTCATCAGACCAAAATGACTCTCTCTCATCCTTCAACCACGTTTTACACTCTCTCTCATCCATTTCCATCATCTTCAACCTCCAAAACACCCAAAAATCCCATCTTTAAGACCAAATACACATGGGTCTTTAAGATACCAACTGATCCTGACCTCTTTCTCACTCTAAAACTCCATAGTCAGCCCCTCTCTACTGTAATCATCCATCAATTGCAGCTCCATCATCCAAAATCAATTAAACCCACTTGATCATGCTAAAAATGGTCATCTAACCTTCAATACACCCCCATCCACTCAATCAATCATCCAATCAGCCCTACACTCACACTTCTCTGTCCAAAATACCTCAACTCAAGTCCATATTCTAAGCCACTTTTCAATCATCCATCAAAACCCCAAGTTCAAGCCTTGATCATAGCCTAAAAGGTAGAAAAGCGTGTGAAAAATCATGTTTTGGTCATTCTGAGGGAGACCAGTGAGTTCATGGAGGTTCCACATACCTTCTATGAGCTCACAAGGTCTTAGATATCAAGAAAAACTGATTTCAAAAATCTGAGTTCGAAATGGTTCTAGCGCTTAAACCTTATGCATTGAGCGCTCAAACACTCTCCTGATTTGTTTTTGTTTGTTGCTTATTCTGACTCCATATCATGTTCTAAGTTCATTGTTGTGTGTGTGTGTTGTTGTTTGTCGAAGCCAACCTGATCCTCTCTCTCTCTCTCTCTCTCTCTCTCTCTCTCTCTCACTCTAATCATGCTTACGCATGGCCCAATACTCATTTCTTACACATGCAAGTCTTTCAAGCTTTTTTATTGATGTTTCTGGAATATCATAGTTATTTGTATCATTGTGTATTGTTTTGATGTTGTTGATGAGTCAAACAGAGGCAAGAGGGTCCAGAAGGCTCAAACCATGAAGATGGTTTGAGCGCTCAAACTCCATGCTTTGAGCGCTCAAACTGTCTTCATACTCATCAAATGTTTTCATCATCTGAGCTGTCTAATAGGGTTTTGGGCATTCTAGAATGCCTCACAGTATTCTAGTCTCACTTCTTATGTCTTTATTGTCTTGTTTGGTTCATCATCAAGCTTCAAGTTTATGTTAACATGGTCTTACCTTTCTACTTAGTCATCAAAGTATCATTTTCAAGCAGCTTAAAGTGCATCAAACATGTTTTCATCAAAACCAGAATCATCAGAAGCATCATAAGCATATGTGAGTGAGCAAGAGTTTGAGCACTCAAACCCCCAGGTTGAGCGCTCAAACCCTTGGCAGTGGATCAGATCAGTTTTGCTTCATATGTGTTGTTCATGTCGTTTATGGTCATTCTGTTATTGTTCATCATGTACGAACACTTTGTTTGCTGTTTTGTGCCTTAGCTTGTTCATATTTGCATACCATCATCATCTCTCATGTAGTACATGATACACATGCATACACCATAATCCACTATTGTGTTCATCATCATTAGGTGACTCCCATTCCCCATTCCCCGTACTTGTTCAAGGTTGAGTTGCATGCATTTCTTCTATAATCCCGCAAAAGTCAAGTAGAGACCGGTCTTAGAATCGGGCGAGGGGGGTGCCGTAAAACCCTACCCCTCTCGTAACTGAGCTCCCGAACCTAAGATAGTATGGTGATGACTGGCCAGTAATCCGTATCCATTGAATGAGGCACGAGTCAATCGAGTTCGGTTCCTCGGGGACAATCCGCTAAAACCCGGGTGGCGACTCCGAATCGAAATCTCCGGAGGGGCATCCACATCGTTATAATGCCCGACTAATTTTCAGAACTAAAAGCTTTTCGAACGATACGAAAATTTTCTAAAGGCACTGTTCAAATGTTTTGACTTGATTAAGGCTGTGGGATGACCCAAGGCTAACACTCTTAATAGTCTGTCAAAAAGTCAAGCTTCGCGCTGACTAAGAAAGGAATGGTGATTCTAACTGGATTCGTTCGGCCATCCGATCTAGGACTGTCCTGGTTATTCTATTGTCGAGAGAAGGTCGGTAAAAAGAAGTTTTGATTTGAAGTAAAACATTTATGGGAAAGGAGATTTTGACTTAAAGTGACACGGTTTTTGAGAAACGATTTGCATATGGAAGATTTTTACAAGATTCATGGCATGTGCATGATTCACGAGATGATATGACACAACTCATATTTTGAGAAAGGAATGATTGATTTCTTGACGAGAAATAGAGATGAGAACGAAAATGAAAATGAAAATGAAAATGATGATGTGATGAACGATTGATACGGTAGTGCCATTTGAGTGCTGCTCCAGTTCCGTGGGGAGAATTTGGTGGTTAGGACTCATCGGGATAACACGCAGTGGACGGACTTTATAAATAGACTGGTTAAGTTCAATGATATAAGACAGCCGGAACTATGTCATGTGGCATGCAGAGTGGATGTACCTCATAAACAGACTGGTTAAGTTCAGTGATATAAGATAGCTAGGACTTCAAGCGGAAATGTTGGTGACCGTTAGAAATGGTAAGTAGAACGGGCCAATAAATTTTGAGTGATGAGAGATGTTGACATGGATGAAATTTGAAGAAGAATGTTGATATGAGAAACTGATTTATTACGCTGCACTCTGATTTGATATGACACTGATATCTGGACACGCATGAAATTAATGTTTTCAATAAATAATTTCCAATGATATTCTGTCACCTACTATATTGTTCTAGAATTGCTAGTTTAAGGTTTGGGTAGAACTATCTACTGGGCGACCCTGCTCACGGTGTTGCACTTGTGAAACCCTGACATAATACCACGATGTTGCTTTCCGACTCTGACGTATTATGCTAGATTATCGCGATGAGTAGGAGAAGTACTACGGAGAACTCGGAGCCAGAGGAGCTACCGATATGGGGAACGACCAGGCAGAGGAATTTGAAAAGCTGTAGAGTTTACCCGGTCTGCCTTTTTGTAATCTGTGGAAGACAAATTATATGTATTAATCTTTTTATTATTGTTACTATTGTTTAAATATTTAAGTTGTAATAATAAACAAATTTTTCCAAAATATGGGGCGTTACAACCGGCTTGGTACGTCGATCATTACATAAACGTAAAAAATAGGAGGAAAAATGGAGCAGCGACGAAGCTTTGGTGGAGAAGATGGTAAGCTGGAGAAGTGAAGTAGAGATGCTAGGTGTAAGATTGGATATCTAGGCCTGTAGCCTTTATTAATGCCTTCCTCCAAAATGTGTAGCATAATTTTTTATTCTTTTTTTGTAAAGGAACTGTTGTAGCAGATGTACTGTTAATAGTTAACTTTAAAAAAAATTCTAATTTTGTTTTATACTATTAATAAGATTTTTCTTTTGGTGGAAACAAGTAATAGAATTTGATTTTTGTAATTGTGCTTTATATATAGAGAGAGTCTATATATGTTATACATTTGGAACATTTATTTGTTAGTTTGAAGTCCATTCTTATGATATTTGTTGTCTAATTATAGTTTATTTTACGAAGAATTAGATGATATGAGGAAAATTTCAATTTATATATATGTATATACAAAGAGTATCGCTAAATCCGAAAGGGAACCGGTACTGGCGCGTTACCAATAGGAAAACCGGTACGCTAGCCAGTACGGGATTCAGAACCTTGATCGAGCATACTCCTCCAACTTTTGCCTAACCTCTGCATGAATGTTTGCCATCTTTTCTGCCATGTAATATGCTATTATACTCATTCCAGGAAGCTTAGGAAGAGGCACTAGATCCAACATATGCAACGGGGGACACACAGACAATCTCAAGTACTGCTTGTGGATCGATTCGGTACTTAGATGAATGGAAACTTTGCCTGAGAGAGAAAACTAATAAATTTGCTGTCACGATCTGAGACGATAGTCTTTGGCAAACCATGAAGATGAACCACCTCTCGAAAGAACAACTGAGTGATGTGGTTGGCATCAGACGTCTTCCTACAGGGAATGAAATGTTCTATCTTGAAGAATTGATCAATGACAACAAAGATGGAATCTGTATCTCGCTGTGCCCTTGGAAGTCCAAGGACAAAATCCATAGAAAGATCTTCCCAAGGTGCTTCAGGAATGGGAAGAGGCATGTATAATCCGGTATTCTTTGCTTTTCCTTTTGCCATCTGACATGTGTAATAATGCTTCACATACTTTCAACATCTCTCTTTAGTTGCGGCCAATAATAACGAATCTTAAGTAACAAGATACTCTTATCTCGCCCTAAGTGTCCACCTAGGCCTCCACCATGAGTCTCTTTAATAATGTGCTCTCGTAAATGTCGCGACCCAATTTTTATAAAATTCGGCAATATGACGTTTAAACTGCAATTACCCAAGTATAAATAAAATGAATGTTCGCATGAAAAGAATCTCTGTTTTCCATCGTGCATTAATCTATAGTTCTAACCAAAAACTAAAAGAAAAGCTCTAAATAATACACTTCCCAAATCATTCAAAGTTTTCCTTTTTGCCACCAAGACACCACAGCATAGGAAAAGTTTTTTTTTTACAATGTTCAATTGCAACAAAAATACATATTTTTAAAGAGTAGAATTTAAGTTTATCATTTACATACCCAGTGTCAAAATGTACATGTAGCAAAAAAATAAAAAAAACACAATAGCCTTCAAGGCCTAATAATATATATACACTTAGATCAACTCGTCTAACAAAAGTTCGTTCTGCCACCGAGTCCATCAAAGCTTGTTCTTACCCTTAAACCTATAAAGTAGGGGTGAGCACGACCGCCCACATAGAATGTACTAAAAGCTACAGTAAAATATGCAAGTAAGCATGTTGCAAAATATGAAAGCTTGTACCCACGTATCCCAAATCATTTAACTCCAAAATGAAATTTTAGATATGAATGGATGTACCCATGTATCCCAATTAGATAATAAGTCCAAATATAATTGCTCGACACAACTAATAATGAATATAACCGAGTCAAAATGTCGAAAACAAACCCTTCATAAATTAAACAAGTCAAATTATTAACTCAAGTAGGAGAAAGTAAGAGCACATAAAGATGAGAATCCGAATCCAATCCCATCAAATCTAACTCATCAAAATATGTTGTGTACCAATTCTAGTGATCAAGTCCCTAAATAATACAAATTTATAGGCTACTAACCCAATGGGCTATGGTGCACCTTATCCCGTTCATAAAGTTTCCGTTTTAACCTCATAATATCAATGACCGTTTTTAATCCGAGCTTTAGGATCGATCCGTGACATCCCTTGCTGAGCATTTTGGGTCCGTGATATCCTTATTGATAAAGATACGGTTCCCAGTGGCACAATATTCATAAACTCAATATCCGGGAATTTTGGGACCCGTATTCCCCTGCCGAGTCTCCGGACCTCGTAACCCCTAACACACCGAATGAACCATAATTCCATATCAAAATGACCAATTTAACTGACATAAAATCCTACTACGTTATAAACAATGACCAGTCAGATTGCCAGCTAATGAATGTCCAAACAAAAAGAAATCTACAGAGAGAAAGCACATCTTTTAGAGGAAATGAATATCTAAATGACTCAGAATGAGTTACAACGCAAAACTCCTTCAAACAAGTTAAGGTGTATTACTGCCGAACAAGAAGCTCTGCCAATGCCATACGAAATTAAAACAAGTTGGATACATAGTCCCTTTATCCAAAGACAACAAGAAATGAGTTTGGTTTTCCAAAGCTCAAACATAACTTAACCATCCTCTTTTAACCCATCTATTTCAACTGTAAAATTTCAAAACTTCAACATACTACTCAGATTTAGGCTTTTTCTTTCACCGATCATAATACTCCGACTACTTAAACACATAAAAATAACTACTATATCTCAAACATTTTACTTTCAAGTAAGTTAGTATCGACAATGAACAAAATGAAATATAACCAAATTATGTAAAGTGTAATTTATACACTTAGATATATAACAAAATGATTCTAAGTGTAGAAATTACACTTTACACCCCCTAAAGTATTAAGATACTACTCCACTAACTAGCATGTTATAAGACCTTACACAAGAACCCCAATACTAACCATTAACTGCATAATTGGTCCTATAAGTTTCTAGCACCCGTGCGTGGGTCCCGACACACTTTGTCAAAGACTATGAAATTTGAACATGTTCAATTTGAATTCTATATATATGTACATGCACAAGACCAAAGGAAATAAAAAAAAAAAAAATTGCATGGCTCATAGAATGCACAAATATTTATACATACATTAAAAAAACACACAAGTTACATGGTGGAAATATTTAATCGGTAAATTTAGACAAGGGTCTCTACAGTAAAGATCCTCCCCGAAGAACATAAACCTTTCAAGCACTTGATATTTGCTCGAGTCGGGAAAGCTTGAATTGCACTTGACCCAGCTTCCTTGAAATCCTCATCTCCAACATAGAGTTCCCTGAGATATTCAGAACTAGATACCTCATTCTTGACAACAATGAGAAGAGATGCTCGCCTACTCAATGCATCTGCCACTTTGTCCAACTGGCCTGACTTGTGTTGAAGAGAAAAGTTGAGCCTTTGTATATACACAATCCACCTAGCATGCATGTTGTTTGACTTGGTAGAATTTTGGAAGTATTTGAAAGCTTGATGATCACAATTCAGAACAAACTCCCGTTGAATAAGGTACGCCTCCCAATGGTACAACCTCCGCACCACGGCATACAACTCTTTCTCGTATGTGGTCCACTTTTGTCGGGCATCGCTGAGTTTCTCACTAAAGAAGGCTATTGGCCTACCTTCTTAAGAAAGAACAACTCTAATGCATCGACCTCAAATAATTTGTTGAAATCTGGAATTGCTAGGAGTGTGGCTATGGTTTTGAGCACTGCAAAGCTCTGTTCTGCAGCATCAGTCCACACAAACTGCTTCTGCTTCAAGCAATCTGTGAGTGGAGCAGCAATAGTACTAAAGTTCCGAAAAAAATGCCTCTAAAAGGTTGTTAAGCCATGAAAACTTTGTACGTCTGTAATGGACTTTGGGGTCAGCCACTCACGAATAGCTTGAACCTTGGATTCATCTACTTGATTCCTTGGGCACTCACCACGTAGCCCAAGAAAATTAAACTGTCTGTTAAGAAGCTGCACTTTTCAAATTCACATATAGGCTATTCTCGTGTAGCACACTAAACACCTCCCATAAATGTTTCATATGCTCCTCTTTGTTCTGACTATAAATCAGGATATCATCAAAAAAGATGACTATGAATTTTCCAAGGGGTTAAAATACCTTATTCATCTCTCGCATGAATGTGCTGGGTGCATTAGACAACCCGAATGGCATAACGAGCCATTCATACAACCCTTCTCTCGTCTTGAATGTTGTTTTCTCCTCATCACCAGGACAGATACGAATTTGGTGACAACCACTCTTCAAGTCTATCTTTGAGAACACCTTTGAGCCACCCAATCTGTCAAGCATGCCATGTAGCCTCAGTATTAGAAACTTGTACTTCATTGTGATTTTGTTGATAGCTCTGCTGTCAACACATCTTTGCCAACTCCCATATTTCTTAGCAGTTAGTAAGGCTAGCACGACACACGGACTCATGCTTTCTCTAACCAGACCCTTGTGCAGCAAATCAGTATGATTGATTACCCCGTAACTATTTTGATACATGAAATAAGTAGGCTCTACCGACAGTTTCCCAAATATATACCGGAAAAGCCAAAATGAGTTTGGTTTAGGGGGGAGGGTAGTTGCTGGTTGAAGGGTGAGGAAAATCCACCGCGAAAAGACGTATAACTTCCGAATTAAGAAAAATACTTCCATACATAAGCAAGTGAAATAGCTATAGGAGAGGCTTCATAGATTAACTTCGAGATATGCGCAAGTTCATCCATAGGGATAAGAAAATATTGTTTAGCCGAATGTTTTCCAAAATAACATGAACCGAACGTGGAATTCGCAACCAAAATAGAACCTGAACCTTAACCTGACAAGTTTCCTTTCACCTAGACTGAAACCCTAACCGACAAAAATAGTTCGATTTGATTTTTCTTGAGCCCAATATGTATCTGTGTGTGTATATACATATACAAGGTATTTATCTGAAGTTATATGTAATTTGTGTTTGTAGATTTCGACAAAACCCAAAGGGATGGCTTGGTGATAGGCCTGAGACTTAGGGATTTTCTCTCTCTTAATTAAGGTTTGAAACCACTCATGTTCTTTTAACTTGATGCAAAACAAGTAGCGGCCCAATTCTATGATCAGTTGGACCGGTCAAAGACCAGGTGGCCCAAACAACTTTTAATTGAAAATTGCCAAATTTAGCAATTTATCGACGAGCGCGGAATTGGCCCAAACTAGGTGGGCTGAAGTAAAATTGCGTTGCGGTCATGACTCACCACCCTAAGTTCATGACTAATGGTGGATTTCGACCTAATTCCTTCGTTTAGGCCTTTAATTTAGCAATTTTGCTAGTTTAGAAAATATTTTGATTACGAATTACTCGTAGCGTATAATTCTATTTTCATTCATTCCAGTTGGGAAAGTCTTAGATTTGTTTCTAGTTTTCAATTTTGGGAGTTTCCCTAATTTTTCAGGTACCTTATTTATTTTTTTTTTTTTGAACAACAAAAAATTTATTAACCTTTGAAAACGAATTACAAAGATTAAAAGGATCCAAGCAGCGAGGTATCAAGATGGAGAAGGGGCAGACCCACAAAGGAGAATCCCCTCACACAAAAAGACACCTGTAGCTAGGAACCAAAAGGGAAAATTATCAGATGCTGGCAAGATGCCAACCAAACACCCAACAAGAAAAAACACCCCAAAAAGATAAACCTAAACCAACTCCCCAAACAAAACCCAACCAAAACGCCAAAACAAACACCAATTGACAATATTAGTTTGGAATAGAGAAACTGCTAATGATCTCATTATCTTCTCCCAAATAATCTTCATCCAAGATCTTGCTTATTGAGCGAGATGCCTAAGCCGCATTTAGACGAATCATGTTAATGCCATCAGAAGAAACAGATAAAGAAGCGGTAGCTATAGCAGATCTGAACACTATGCATTTTTTCTATTTTCAACGACCCTTCTTCTTAGATTTAGCTAAACTAAACTTATCTGCAAGTGGAGTGGAGTGCAGTTGGTGCCTCCCTTATACTCCCATGCATGTGGGCAGGGTTCGATTCCCGTAAGCACCCATCCCCCTCCCCAAATCCCCTAGGATAGAGTAGATTAGGATTAACGAATGACAAAAAAAAACTTATCTTCAATCCTTTTCTGCTTCCTTTTTCTTTTCTGAATATCTTCCACAACGTTAGTTGGATTGAGATCCACAAATTACTGGATACCCTCAACATCTTTCTCATTAAAAAATCTCGCTTCGGAAAGATTCCAAAAGCCTTGACCAAATTCCACTACCTCATTATCCTTGTTTGTAACAGCCAAAGCGGCATCCTGAACAATGAATGAATTTGAAAGCTCGGTGTCCGCAACAGGCCCGTACGTAAAATCTGGGCTCCCGTCATCAATATTACCCACACCATTAGCTATCAAGCAAAACCACTTCATCGTAATCAGCATTCTCAGGAACTGCCGCCTCCTCAGAATTTGCTGCCTCATCACAATCAGCATTCTCATTCGAAACATCATCATCCAATGTGTCCCACTTAGCGTCGTCCTTTGTCTTGCTATTATCCATATGATTGTCATCTTCACCAAGAGCTGTAAGCCTTTATCCTTAGAAGGACACTGATTTAGGTTCTTGGCTTTTCCTACTAGATAATCCTCAACAATTGAATCTATATCTATGGAGTCCGAACTCTCACTAGAAGTATCAGGGGATCTTTCATCCGTCTGTTAATCCCAAACTTGGGATATGAAATTTTGATGTTCCAAAATCTTCACATGATGCAAAACCCCATTAATCTCTAGAGTAAGGCCTTGTTTGATAACACAGATTCAGCACTTAAAACTGAATCAATTAAGTAATAAGTGATTAAGTAGGTTTGATAACCACATTTTATGTTACTTAACAAATTAAGTGCCACTTAAAATGTAGGCTAAAAAATTGATAAAAATTAAGTAGCTTTGAGCTACTTAATTCTGGCTGAATTCCTATGTGCTTACAATCAACCATCACACCTCTGCCGCCGCTGTCACCACCACCACCATTACACCACCACCACCACCACTACCACAACATCCACCACCACCACCACTACCACAACCTCCACCACCACCACCACCACCACTACTACCACAACCTCCACCACCACCTCCACTGCCACGCCGCCGCCACCACCACAACCACCACCATTGCACTACCGCCATGCCGCTACGACCACAACCACCATCATTACACTGCCGCCGCCGCCATGCCCTACCACCTCAACTACCACCACCACCACTATCACCATTACCCATATACCACCACCACAACCACCACCATTGCACCACCGCCACCGCCATGCCGCTACCACCATGACCACCACCATTGCACCGCCGCCATGCTGCTACCACCACCACCACTGCCACACCGCCGCCGCCACTATCACCGTTGCCCATATACCACCACTACTATTGTCATGCCACCGCCATCACTTCACCACCACCACTAGCATTCCACCGAGCCCACCACCACCACTACCACGCCATAACCATCACACTACCACCACTACACCACCAATACTGCACCAGTATTACTCTACTGTCACCACAACTCACCATCATTCCACCACCACCATTACTCCACTGCCATCGCCACCACCCTCGCCACCTCTCAATCACCACTCCACCACTACCACAAATACATGATGACCATTAATAAAATTAAGAGACAATTAAAACCCAATTTTTTTTTTTTAATTCAGTGCTTAATTTGTTTTATCAAACAGCTTTTCAACTTAAAAAATTCAGCATTCAGTTTTCAGTACTTAATTTTCAGCTTTCAGCTTTCAGTTTTCAGTTTTATCAAACAGCACCTAATTCTTTCATCAATAATAGAATTAAACTTGGTAGCAATAAGAACTCTTCCTTTATCAAAAGAAAGAGATTCATTGTAGATTCGTCAACTCCTAAAAAGACACCCCATAATTCTCCAATTCTTTTGAAAGTGCTTAGGTCCCAGACATTTAAGGGCATACCTAAACAGCTCAACCAAACACATCTTTCAAGTGAAGCCGGCTCTCCATTCCATGGAGTGATTTCAGAGAACCATCTCTGCATCAATGTTTCTTTGATTACCGAATCTCTCCTTGTAGCATCACAAAAAAGTTAGAAGAAAATTTTCTCCCTCCCATACTTCTAACATGAATGTCATGAACATTTTCCTTTGCAATATTTATTTTCAGCTCTTCCACCTCCATCTGTTTTAATGTTTTTGCCACTACACTCCTATTTAGCCAACCATTCCCTACAGGCATAATATTTAATGTGACCTTCTCATGACTCTTCTCCACATTTTCACAATTATCCCCTTTTAGTATCAGGGCAAAAGATTTGATACTAGTAGATGATTTGAAAGGTGTTACATGGTGACCCACTGCTCCTTGGAAGTTAATCTCACCATGAGATGTTATCTTGACCTCTCTTTCTTGATCATTGCAATAACTTGCTCCTACCCCTGCGTTATTTTTTAGGAGTATTTGCTAGGGTTTGTTAGGATTTCCCTATAAAAGGGCATGTAATCTCTTTATTTCAGCAGCTTTTAATCAAATACAATTCATAGTTTTTCTCGTTCTCTTGTGGATTCAAGAACTCTCATGGATTCAAGAACCTATCTTGTTGGGACTAGTAAGCTAACTAGTCTCTTGTGAATTTCATTGCGTCATAACTCCCTTGATGCCACTGGATGTTTTCCCAATCGTTTAGTTCAGGGGCTGGAATCAGTCGAGGTGCCCGCAAACTAGCTAGCACACATGGTTTTTCCCCCTTTAGAATATCTATATATAATAAGGATGGATTGGATTTGAAAACGTGTCTAAAATGAAAGGTCCAGCTGTACAAAACTAATGGACAGAATTAGTTGTTGTCTTTTAGTACAAAGATCTGGTCCATATTACATGTGTTTGCCAAGAATTCTCATCAATCAATCAATCAATACATACCTTATAGAAATGTGTTTTGCTAATAAAACTCTTCAAACCCCAAATCCTAATTTTCTAGAATTTTGGCTTTTTTTATTTTTTGAAATTAAGTGATAGGGGGAGAATAAAGTGGAGAGAGAGAGAGAGAGAGAGAGAGAGAGAGAGAGAGAGAGAGAGAGAGAGAGAGAGAGAGAGAGAGAGAGAGAGAGAGAGAGAGAGAGACGTGTGTGTGGGTGGGTGGGGGGAGGGGAGTTAATATGAATTTTTTTTTATAAAGTAGTGTAGTGTCCATTCGATACATGAGACCAGAAAATATATCAATGTGGTTTTTTATCAACTAGTGGTTGGCTGTGCATGTTCAATACACGGTTGTCGGAAAAATTATTGATGTGATTTTTTTCCGTGCATCAAACGGGTATAACCCAAGTAACATGAGTATTATGAGAATGTATGTATTCCTAGATGCTAAAGTAGGAAATCAAATAGGATTCAAAAGAAGCTAGGTTTGAGGTGCTTTTCAGGTCAAATTTTAGATTCTCTGGGTTTTGCAACAAACAATATCAACTTTTATTACAACTTAAACATAATTCTACAACTATCACAAACGGTATATCTGCTTCGGTTAAAGTTTGAAATCTAGAATTTGCACCAGAATTTGAAACTAGAATCTAATTTTTGTATCCACAGTTATTGCAAACTCGCTAGGTCATTTTCATAATATGATAGGGAACAAATGCAAAATTACTAAAAAATGTAAGTGTGTAAGTTATAGTATTTTTAAATGTTTTAGATGTACAACTTATACAACTTTCATTATGTACGAATAAAAATTTATACATATATACATGTATATAAATTTAATACATAAACAAGTTTAAAAAATTATAAATGGCTTAAATTCTTTAGACACTCTAATTTGACTCTGTAGATATTTTAAGCTCTCACTATCGGTTTCTTACGTTATCCCTACCCGGTGCTGAACGGTCGACTCCCATCACTCTACTTCTTCTTCCCTCCTGTGTATGCATAATTGCCTTCCTCCTTCATACTCCGCAGGGTCTCTTTGTTTCGGTCTACTATGTAGTGTAGAGGGGCCACTTCTGCAATGGTAGTCTTTTCCAACGCTCGCATTCTACGGGCAAAAAAAACACTAGATCTCTCATTCTTCTTTGTGCTTTGGTTCCTAACGGGTATTGGGTCAGGGCTACAGCTCCTTTAGCACTCCCGCCCCCAAAAGCGGAGACCAAACACCCTATCGTTTATGGATTGTTTTACTAGCTCAGCTAGTTGACTTACTTGTTTGTACGCTTTGCTCTGGAGGTCTTCCTCCACTAGCAGGTTTTTTCTCTGTCATGTGTGCAATACCGATGATGAAACGATTTCGTATGCCTTGATAAGGAATGAGATGCTCTATGAACTGTGGAACTCTTAACGAATGAAGAATGCCTTAGAATTAGAGAGGGATATGTCGCATGACACTTAGAACGTGTTTTAGCCTTAGTTGGCTCCGATAATCTATCGTTTGGTCTGCTTTCGGCCCATTTTGATAAATCAAACTTTCTTATTTTTATGGTTGGATTCCACCATCTTTTAGTACTTTTAAAACCCTCTCTATCCATTAATCATCCTAATTCAACCTGATTAAGTTAAATGAAGATGTAGTGAATCCGGTTGCAAAATCTCAGCTGCCGGCAACTGATCTTGACATTGGGGTCCCATGGTCCCCTCAATAGGGGGACTGGTGCAAGAGTCACCCTTCACCTAATTAGAGAACACTCTTCACCCCAAAAGTCAGAGCGAGGCTACGGGTCGATCTCACACTCGTGCATACATTGCTTGCACGTGCCGTCAAGCAATGTATGCCGACATTTTGGACAGCTGACCAATGTCGTGATCTTCTCACCCAGACGATTGCAGTCGAAAAGTGTTTTCTACCACTTTCGTACTCCGCCTGTTCTGAATAGAAGTGTTAAATCGTGTTAAAGTTCAATGCACCCACTCATTCCATCTTTATTAAGTTATATGAAGAAATTTGCTTGTTTTGGGGGCTTCCTTGAGTGGGACAGTTGAGTCCTCAATACGGCTTCCGCCCTAAAAATTTAAGTCTAATCGACGGGATACGACAATAAAAGCTAGAACCCATGTTCAAAATATTGTGGTTGGTGATGGCTTGGTCCATGATCTTAATTGGTATGCCAGTTGTCCGACAAACTAACATGACCTTATTTCCAATTAATTGCTTTTACTTAAGACCGAGCTAGAACCCATGTTCAAAATATTCTGGTTGGTGATGGCTTGGTCCATGATCTTAATTGGTATGCCAGTTGTCCGACAAACTAACATGACCTTTTTTTTTTTTGTTTTTGCACAGCAAAAAGATTTTATTAATCAAATATAAAAAATACAAGATTAAAAAGGGCAAGAGAAAAGCGGGAAAGCCCCTCGAGACCCAAAAGACCCGAAAGATTGGGAGGCTGACAAGAAGACAACCGAACAATCAAAATGAGAACCTAAAGCCTAATTCCTAAAATACAAACATCCAAAAAGAAACACTTCACCAATAAGCAAACATGAATGCAAAAGCAGGAGCAAAGACCATGAAGAACCTGAAACAACCTCCTAAAGCAAACCAAGCTAAGCATCAACCCTTGCCTTATTTAGGGCTTCCATCTCAGCGATCTTGCTAATGACCTCATTATCATCACCATCGTAGCTAATCCCAAAAAGCTTGTCAACTGCCCATATCGCTTGAGCTTCATCTAGAAGAATCATGTTCCTGTTGTTAATATCCCCTGATGAAATGGATGCAGATAGAGCCGCAGATGCCACCACTGATCTTAACACTACACACTTCTTTTTGTTCCTCTTTCCCTTGGATTCACCTGTGTTTATTCTAGAGTACCCCAGTACTTCATTAATGCTCTTCCTATTTCTTTTCCCTTTTATCCCTTTGATTGTTGCTTGAATAGGTATATGGTTTACATCAGAAAGGGGTTCCGACTCATCAGATTTCCAATATGTCCTATCTTCTGAAGCTGCCGCCTCATCAACATCTTCCATATTGTTTTCTAGCTGCCTCGCAACTGTAGAATCCTCGAATGAATCAATATCTTCTTTCGACTAGCCCATCAAAGAGTCGTCATCAATTGGATTTTCAGAAGGCCCAACACCATAGTTAGACAAGGGAACAACAGGAAATGGCAAGCATTCCCCAACACAGGAAATAGACTTTGTCGACTCAGTAGCTTTATTAGGATTCAGCTCAAAAAGCTTTGGAGATACAACAGTTTTGTCACATTGTGTTTCTGCCTCCACCTCAATCTTTTCCACTTCATCCAAAGCTCCTTTTTCAAACTTCTCTAGCCTCGACCCATGAACAACCAGCTTATTGTTATCAATACCAATTCTTGAGTCATCACTTTCATGCCGATGAGATACATGAAGGTTTGCAATGGGGTTATGATTCTCTATACCAAAGGGCTGATCACATGGAGCGTCTATCACCTTAACTCTATAATTTTTCCCTTCAATCTCAATATTAATCCACTCATCAATATCATCAAGCACATTGGTGGCCACTAGAACTTTGGCAACTGCAAAAGAGGAAAGCCTTAAAGTTGATTCATCTGTTGATATGAAAGAACCCCACAATTCACTAATATCGCGGGTCTATTTCCGGGTTAAATAACTCACGCGGGTCATAAGGACGCTACACGGCTCAAGGTCTTGACCCATCTCTCACTTTTACGTCTTTCACACAGCGTTAGAGAGAGAGAGAGAGAGAGAGAGAGAGAGAGAGAGAGAGAGAGAGAGAGAGAGAGAGGCGATTTGAAGAGAAGAGGTGCGATTGTGTGATTCCATCTCCCCAGATCGATCGATCGAACGAACCCAATAGACTCACAGCAGGTTTCTCTCTCTCTAACTCTCTCTGTCTCTCCATCGTTCGATTTCTCCGTGTTTTGATTTCTCTAGTTTTATGAAACCCTAGTTTTCCCAAAACGTTTATGTAAATCGATTTCTGTGTGTTTCGTTGTTCAATTTCTCTTGCGCTGTGTTTCGATTTGCTAGGAAACCCTTTTTTTTTTTTTTTGTAAAATGCAGCTTTATTGAAGGCAAAGAGGTATTTAACTGTTTTTTGGCTTAACCTCCTTTTTTGCTTTGATTTTCTTCTGATAGCTAGGGTCGAAGGTTTCCCTTTTGGCATTTGAATCCTCTACGTATGACTCAAAATCGATTGTAACATTTTTTCTTGGCACAAGTTTGTAGGCTATATCTGAGACCACTGCATATGTGTCATGGATATGGTTCCATGGTTTCAATGGAGTATTGTCAAATTAGGCAACACTGAGATGATTTCACCCATCTTGTAGCATTGAATTGATAAAACTGTTGAAGCTTTGTCTCTTGTAGTAGAATTAATTAATGTTCAAGCTTTGTCCATATCAAAACATCCCGGATCCATACATGTTTCTGTTGAGTTTGTTAACTTCTTTGCATACTAAAGTGGCGTGTGTCTGTACATTTTCACTGGCAGGAACTTGGCCTAAGCCCCTCAGTTCCAGTTCATGTTGTTCTCCATGACTGGATAAGGCAAACTGATGGGAACAATTAGAGATTCCAGTGAGCAAGTCCGTCCCCCGTTTCCGCATGTTTCCAATCCTGAAACATGAATAGGATTTACAAACACTTACAACTAGAATTAACATTCAAATTTATTCATTGTCCAAACTAGAAAAGGCAAAAAATTAAGCAGAGAACATAGTCAGAACCCTCCAAATAAAACATAAACAGAACATGCGAGAGAATTTGGACACTATCACTTTCAGAAACATAACAGGCTCAAGGAATCAGATGGTTATTTTCCAGTTTCCAAAGTAAAACCATATAAAAAAAAAACAGAATCCTATCATAATGTTTGACTCAATAAAATTTATGTTGGTGATGTTCAAAACTAGGTTCTAACCGTTCAATCAAACTTGCTGATTAGCACACTGAGAACATATCCATATGCACTAAACTCATAAAAATTCTAGTCAACTCAAGTGAAGCCCTAATCTACCAGAAACAATGAAGGCTTCAATCTCAGATGGAGTAACATAGTTAAAAATGAAGCCCTATTTCAATTGTTTCTTAAGCCTCTTCATTCTTAAATGGAGTAACATAGTTAAAAAAGTGAAGTCTTTCCTCTTCTTCTTTTTTTTTTTTTTTTGTAGCGGTTGAAGAGCTAAAGAATTCATCGAACGCGAGTTAGGGTTCGATTAACTAGGGTTTCGTAAACGAACAAACACGAGTAAGATGCAGTTTCAAAAATTCGCAATCAGGAAACCCTAGAAACTCATCCAAATCGAAACTCATAACCCTAGTGTCTACAGATACAACAAATGGGTAGGTAAAGCACTGAAAAGAACTCGGCTATTTTTCAAAATTCGAAATTGTAATTTTTTCAAAAAATTCGAAACCCCACACACACACACACACACACACACACAGAGAGAGAGAGAGAGAGAGAGAGAGAGAGAGAGAGAGAGAGAGAGAGAGAGAGAGAGAGAGAGAGAGAGAGATGGAGATCTAGGGGGAAAAAGCAGTAAACGAAGGAGAATGCAAAAAATGCAGATCTAGGGTTTTTGAAAAAGAAAAGGTAGGGTTTTCGAAATCCCAATCACAATCAGAAAATGAGAGAGAGTGAGAGAGAGGGAGAGAGAGACCTACAAATTCCGTTTGATAAGGTTGCTGAATCGAGGTCTTCTTCGTCTTCTTCGTCAAATCGCCTTACCCTTTCTCTCTCTTCTCTGGAACCAAGAAACGTGAAAATGAGAGGGGGAGGGGTGACCCGGTTGTCTAATATGACCCGGGTTGTAACCCGCGAACATGTTTTACCTGGAAGTAGACCCGTGAACTCAATTTTCTTTCCACAGCCGTTGGATCTAATCCAACGGCAGAGAACGTTTGGTCTGGATTTTCCTCTGGTCCGGGCGCCTGGACTGGAAGGACAGTGTATATATATATATATTGAAAAATCTCTCTTTATTTCCTAATCTTATAATTGTCTCTCCCAATCTCCTACCTAAAATCTGAAAAAAGCATACGAAAAATTCCTTTTGACAACAAACATATAAAACATGATAAATTAATTAACCATATTAGACTACGCAAAAAAAAAGATAAACTAATGGACAATCATAGACAGTGTAAAAATCATGATAAATTAAAAACCAGAAATACAGAAAACATGATAGATTAATAAACCATGTTCACTAGAGGAATCACTAACATGGTAAACAAATTAACCACTAACGACCACTAACGAGGACTATAACACGAACATGAAAAGTGGGAGAAGACATAACAGAATATGGTAATTTAATTTACCATTGAAAAATTACCTCGTATTCAAATCATGAAATGATATATATGTAGATCGAATATATCATGTTTTCGACAAAATTTCCACGAAAAAATTAGTGAAAAAAACATTCAACGGCTAATTTTTCTATGAAAAAAAAGAAATAAAAAGAGATACAAAGGGATGTAAAGAAAGCACTTTGTGTATTTTCGATCACGGCCCTTGTCTCCATTGTAGCAATCGCATTGTTAGCGGCGATAGTGCAAAAACACGTCCAGATCAATCGCAACACAATCTGATGCGGAATTGGCAGTGAACGAACCTCTCGATTTCTACCGGGTTGTGAGTTCAAGTTCACAATGGATGAATGGGTGGGGCGAAAGAAATGGTGGTGCAGTGGGCCACTGAAGGGCTATTTTGGAGCGAAAGTAAATGGAGAAGAGAGGATGTGGCGACAATGCCGGAGAGAGAGGGAGTGTGACGGGCAGCCGCCCATGTAGAGAGAGAGAGAGAGAGAGAGAGAGAGGGTGAGTGATTTTAGGGATTTCAAAAGAGTTAATATGGTGAAAGTGAATCACATCCCATTGAAATAGGGATGTGATAAGAGTAATCCCTTTAATTTAGGATTGTAACCGTACATAAATATAAAATTCTTAATGAAGATATCTTAGCCTATAAATAATTGATAATGAATCAATTAATAAGGGCACAATGGTCCGATTATTCATTTTCAGGATGGAATCATAAAGATTCAAATCTCATAGGATGGAATCATAATGGTAATATTGGTACAGGATGCCTGATTATAATTCAACACAAGATTCACAGAAAATTATTTTACCATGTTTTTGGGTTGTTGAGTCATGAGAATTACCATGTTCTGTTATGTCGACTTCTTCAACTTTTCATGTTTGTGGTATAGCAATTGCCAAAAAAAAAGTTCTCATTAGTGGTTAATTTGTTTACCATGTTAATGATTTGTGCAATGAACATGGTTTATTAATTTATCCTGTTTTCTGTATTTATCTTCATTAATTTATCATGTTTTTTACATAGTCTAGTATGATTCATTAATTTATCATATTTTTTACACAATCTAATATGGTCCATTAATTTATTATGTTTTCGTTTTTAAGGATTTTTTTCATGTTTTTTTTTAAATTTATTTGCGTATTTTTCCTGATTTAGGAGAGAAGTTAGGAGTGAGAGAATTCAAAAATTAGGAAAAAAGAAGATTTAGGAGGGAGAGAGAGAGAGAGAGAGAGAGAGAGAGAGAGAGAGAGAGAGATTAGGAAAGATTAGGAGAGAGAAAATATATTAGCAAAATCAAGAGAGAGAAAGGGTGTTTCAGGATTTATTTGAATTTCAGGATAGATTCATAAATATTCAAATCTGATAGAATGGAATCAATTAATAAGGGCACAAATGTAAAATTCTTTAATTCAGGATTGTAAGCGTACGTAAATGTAAAATTCTTAATGAAGATATTTTAGCCTATAAAGAATTGATAATGAATCAATTAATAAGGACACAATGGTCCGATTTTCCATTTTCAGGATGGAATCATAAAGATTTAAATCTCATAGGATGAAATCATAATGGTAATATTGGTACAAGATGCCTGATTAAAATTTCCTTTATTGATTAGGATTAATAAATTTCTTTTTCTAAGTACAGAAAACATCAGTTACATTGCAAGCGAAATTACATTGACAATAACTAGCTAGGATCAACGGATAAAATTCTGAAGACAAATAACTAAACATAGAGGTGCGCAGAAAGTCGAGGCTCAACGATGGCAACAATTGGGATCTTCCGATGTGTAGTCAGTCCATATTCTTCGTCCATGTCCACATCTTTCGGCTTCACATTATCAGGTAATTTCCAGTTAAAACCATGTACCAAGTTAGCCACGGTCGAGTGGATCAACTTCAGTCCAAGTCGATAGGCAGGGCACATCCTCCGGCCTGAACCAAAAGGCAATAGCTCAAAATGGCGCCCCTTCACATCAATATTTTTCCCTAAAAACCTCTCTGGTAGGAATTTTTCTGGTTCCTCCCAATATCTAGGATCTCTGCCCATACTCCATACGTTTACAAACACAGTTGTTCCTTTGGGAATATCGTAACCGGCAACTTTGCAATCTTCGATGGATAAATGGGGTGCGAGGAGTGTAGCAACCGGGTGAAGCCTCATAACCTCTTTTCCTATTGCATCAATGTAGGGAAGGTTTGGTATGTCATCCTCTTCCACCCACCTGTCTCTTCCAATGACTCTGTCCAGCTCTTCTGTTGCTTTTTGCAAGAGTTGTGGTTGTTTTAGGAGCTCAGATATTGCCCATTCCACTGTCATTGTTGATGTATCCGTTCCACCATTTATTAGGTCCTGAAATTAGTGAATAAAGCAAGGGTCAACCTATGAGAGATGGTTAGAATGATAAAACGAAGTGACTAATGCTGATCAGTCTAGTATCAAAGCCTACATGTTATCGATATTGCAAAACAAGGTACTTATTATCAACTTGTCGAAACCAAATGGTAAACTGTCAGCAAGCAGTGATGGATCCCATAAATCCAATTCACTGGAGGCACCTTATTAACTATAAATTATAATCATGCAATTTTTTTCCCTAGTCAACAATCTTGCTATAGTAAGGCATTTATTATGGATTATAAGATTTATAATGCATATTTTTTTTGTGAAAAAGAACAAAAAATGATCACACAATCTTAAACAAAAATTTTAGAGTATGGTATCCATTTACATTGACAAGTCTTTAGAATCACCAAGATGGTTTTTATTGATGATTTTTTTAAAAATATTTTTCCACGAATGTTAAAAATAAAGAAAATCAAATATAAATCTTCAAATAAACAACCAATTTATAAACCAATAAATGTAAATGAACAAGTCAACGAAAGTTGAAGTACAAAATTAATTATATATTTCATTTTTGAGATATATATAAGTGTATGCTAAATATAGCATTATATTACATAATTACACTAAATGTATGATATTAATAATTTGTTTTTTTTCCGATTTTTTTTTTATAGTTTTGAGCGCCCCCGTGTGACCCCCTTAGATCCATCCCTATCAGCAAGTAATGAAAAAGTGAGCCTCAATAGCTTCCCATCCAATGTTGGTTCCTTTTATAAAGTGACATTAGTCATAATGAATTATTGATGATGTATTCCATCGCGCTAAGAGCATCTCAAACAGTTTCTAGGGAAATGCTCCAAAATGTCAAATTCAATTTCTGCTAGGGACAAAATACATCACAAATTCACAATGGCCCGCTGGGTGTTACGAGAGCAAGTGTTTCGGGAGCGAGTGTTTCGACGAGGTTGCTGGTTTGGTTTTGAGCCCTATGGGACTTGTTCAATTTAATTAAACTATTTTTAGAGCCCCTAAAAAAAAAACAGCTCATTCCGGTAGATTTATTCAGTTTTTTTCCAAGTAAATTCAAGGGCGAGAATCGATCAAGATTTTCTGATACCTAAATGAGTTAATTTTTTTACAGAGACTCGTAGAAATATGTTTCAAGTATCTGAACGACTCCGATCATTTATATGAAACCCAAATGAATCCTACACAAGAAGATGTACACAAAATGTAGACTAAATGATGTACCCATAGATTTTTTTGTTATCTATACAGCTAAGGATAATCCATACTTTTAAATATCGTTCGTACCGGAATTTTGAGCCTCCAATACGGATACACCCCGATATAGCGGTGTGACCTAAATATCGTATAGGAACCGGCCGATTCCCAGTACGTATCGGTGTATCGGCCGAGACAGAAACCGGTTCAGAGAGTATCGGCCGAGACGGGGAAAAAAATAGACAGGAACCCACATTCGATTCTCAAGAAAGAGAAAGGGGAGTGTGGGGAGACTGGAAAAGGATGAGAAACCTGATCTTCATCTTCTCCTTTGATATTTTCGTCCATAGCAGCATCTCTCAATCTACTATCATACTCCATAGTGAAAAAAACAAAACAAAGGATCCACAAAAAAAAAAAAGAGAGAGAGGTTCTCTGATTTGTGCACCACCATCGTTGGAGGCTGAGAGAGATGCATCGGTCGCTAGCATTCGCTGCCATCGCAGAGATTGAGATAAGAAAGAGGCGTGTAAAAGAAAGAAAGAAGAGGAAGTACTTTTGGTTTTACTGTTGGAGTAACGTTTAAGTTTGGGTCGAGCTGTTTACTTGAAAGGAGTGTTTGGTCTCTATTCAAACACGTAACCTCTCTCTTGGGAAAACACCCCTCTACCCTGATAACAAATTTAAAAAAAGGAAGAAAATATGCAAGTGGGCAAAGACTAGTAGAGGAAAAATTGTTCACTGTAAACACAGAAATTTAAAGTATATATGTATTTTACAGAATTTTAAGGAAAATAATAAGTATTTATATGTTCTAAGATCGTCTAAAATATGACAAATTAAGCTAATGAGGCAAAAAAACCTATACCATAAGGTTTTGTATGAGTTGCTAATGATTTTAAAAAATTCACGGCCGAGACAACCGATTCCCGCGACGTATTGCCAATACGTCCCGATACACCGATATACCGATATCGCGACCGATACTATGGGATGATCTCACTTGAAATAGGCTTCAGAGGATTAAAATATGAAAGAAAAACGTAACAGAAAAAGTACCTGTAACAAACCCTTGACGCCATCACTAGTTAGCTGAACCTCAAGATTTGGTTCATCAGCAAGTTGTAAAACGACATCCACCATATCCTTAGCTACAAAATCATCCTTATCGGCTTCCCTCTTCGACTTATGATCAGCTATCACATCATGGTGAAACCTGTCAAATTGCTTCTGCAAAGCCTTCATCCTCTTCACATAACCCTGCAAATCCAAGAAACTAAGCGATGGTATCCAGTCCCCAATATTGAACACCCCACCAAGAAAAAACCACTCGTCCACCATCTCCTTAAGTTCTTCCAGTTTTACTCTCGAAGAAGACCGATCCGTTTCTGATTCGCTAAAGTACTTTTCTCCCAATGCCATTCTGCTCACATTCGTTAACGTGAAACGAGTCAATTCTTCCCTGATAACAATTTCCTTTCCCGAGTGGGCATAAAGGCGCGACATCAAAGCGCGCCTTTCCTCCACGCGAATGTACTCGTACGAGTCCATTCGCTTGGGACTGAAAAGCTCGTTGAGGTAAAGTCTCCTCCCTAGACGCCAGAAGGGTCCGTAAGGGGCCCATGTCATGTCGGAGTAGTTGTAAGCAGTATATTTGCCAGCTGCAAAAGCAGGCCGAGAAGCGAAGGTGTCCCCGTGTGTTTGTAAGATTTCCTTCGCCATTTCTGGAGAAGAGACCACCACGACGGGCAAGGAGCCGAATTTGAGTTGCATTATTTCGCCGTATTTTTGGGCTAAATGGTGGAAGGATAGGTGGGGGATTGATCCAACTAAGTTTAAGTTGCCGATGATCGGCCATGGTTTCGGTCCCGGCGGGTATTTCTGTTTGTGGCGTGGGGTGGTGGTGGTGAAGTAATAGAAAAGGGCAATTGAAGCTAGGCATGTTAAGGCAAGAACAGCCCAAGAAGGTGCTTCCATTGGAGTTGATGGTAGTGGATGGGGGATGGTGATAAAAGTTTAGGAACTTTGTGGGATATTTATACCGGCAAAAATGTATTGAAAAGTAAGAAGAAGAAAGGTAAACGGATTTATGGCTGCTTGTGCTTTTCAAAATAGTGTTCGGCAAATCCTAAATGATAATGGCAAAGCTTTTTTTAATAGTAATTTAATTAGAAGAGACTAGAGAGAGTGTTCAATCATTTTCACCATTGAAATCTAAATGGGGTGGTGAAAATGATTGAGGTGCTTTAATTTTTTGAATGAGTCAAAGAACGGGGGCTGATTTAAAAAACATATGAACTGATTTTTCTAAAGCAGAGGTGACTCTAGGCATTTGAAGAATAGGTAGAAAAGAAAAACATGAGGACTACCAAAAGAGAGTGTTCAAATTAATGAAATTGTTTGTAGTCTGGTCGTTGTGAATCTGTTTATTACGACCAAGATTGTTACTCCCCCTCCCAAATTTAAAAATGACAGACGTCTCAAAAAATGGACGAGAAATCTAGAATGGAGGGAGTATTTGTGATAGCCGAACAATAGATAGAGCGCTTTGGAAGTGTAGACTATTTTTCTTGATTCCTCTTATTTGTTCTTTTTTTTATAGCACGCTATCATTGAGTTTTATGAAGTCTCATCAGTGGCGGAGGTACACTAGGGCAGGGGTGGGCCCGGGCCACCCTGCACTTTGTTAAAAAAAACTGAATATATATTTTGAGAACTTGTATGAATGTAATGTGTAATATAGCGGTATGGTGCCAGCTCTCTACGCTTGAGGTTGAATGTTCGAGACTCTCGATTGAAATAATGCATGAATTACAGTTATTATTTGATAAATGAAATAAATAGGCTTGACCGACAGTTTGCCAAGTTTATACCGAAGAAGACAAAATGAGCTTGGTGTGGGACAGAGGGTACTCGGTGGTTGAGGGGTGAGGAAAATCCACACAAGCATGTAACTTTTGTATTAAGAAAAATACTTCCATACATAAGCACATCAAATAGCTATTGGACAGGACCGGCCGTGGGCACAAGCCCACCAGGCCACCGCTTAGGGGCCTCTGTGTTTTTGGCTCACTAACAGGCCCCCAAATTCTAAATTTTTATATATATTAAATATGTCAATAGTTCATCAACTAGTGTTATTGTGGTTTAGCAGTACGTTTGGCAAGTTTTATCCATCACGTCCCGCATTCGAATCTTTGCACCGACATTTTTTTATTCCAATATACGTCGAAAATGTATCAAAAAACAGCTCCTACAACAAGCCCCACAACTAGAACTCGCAACCTCAAGGCGATGAGTTCTATCTTTGGTAAAGAACCACCATGCCACATTGTGTTTGTTAACATAATCTCAAACAACTTACATATATACGATTATCAAAGAGGCCCCATTGTTTAACCGCGCTTAGGGCCCTGAAAATCTCAGGGCTCAGCCTGTATTGAAGAGGCTGTTGAGATTAGCTTCGAGATATACACAAGTTCGTTTATAGGGATAAGAACATACCAGTCAGCCGAATGTTTTCCAAATAAACATGAACCGAACATGAAATTTGCAACCAAATAGAACTCGAACCGTAAACCAGACAATTTTCCTTTCACCAAGACAAAAACCCTAACTGACGGGAATCAGTTCGATTCGATTTTCTTGAGCCCGATATGTATCTGTGTGTGTGTGTAGATTTTGATAAAACCCAAAGGGATGGCTTGGTGATAGGCCTGAGACTTAAGGGTTTCCTCTCTCCTAATTAAGATCTTAAGTTCGAAACCTCACAGGTTCTATTAACTCCTTTGATGCCACTACCACTGAAAGTTTTCTAATCGTTAACTTCAAGGGTTGAGATTAGTCAAAAGTGCGCCCAAACTAACCAGCACAAGTAGTTTTTTTTTATTTATTTCTTTCTCTTTTAAATATCTAGTATCTACTCAATATCAAAAGGACTGGATTTGGAAACGTGTCTAAAATGAAAGGTCCAATTGCACAAAATTAACGGACAGAATTAGCTGTGTTTTCATCATTCCGTGCCTAGTTGGTATATGTACGTGGCTGGAACTTTTCTTGTCTCTTTCCGCACCTACACTAACCTATCTCCTCTCATCCACGGGTGTTTTTGATCCGTATGAAAAGAAGCGAGTTTCCTATTGGCATGTCAAAGCATCCACAATGACCTGATCAAAACAAAAAAGTTGTTAAGGTTAGCAATGTGTTAAAAAAGAGCTCACATTGGAATAATCAAACTTAGCAACCTCTTAGCAACTAACCAAATTTTGGTTCTTAGATAACCAAAACTAGCAACCTTTTGCCAATAACTAAATTTGATGGACACCATATGTACTCAATAATATAGTACACCCAGATTTTTGAGGTGCTTTTCAGATCAAATTTTAGATTCTCAGATTTTTGCGACAACATAGTAATTCTACAACTATCGCAAACTGTATATTTCCTTCAATCAAAATCTCAAATTTGAAATATAAAATCTGCAGCAGAATCTAAAATTTGTATTCAAATCTATCGCATACACGTCATTTTCATAGTATGATTGGGAAAAAATGTGGCCCAAGTGAGCACTTGGAAATGGAGCAGCCGCCTGCAGCATTTTGAGGGAATTGTTTTGTATGTTGGCCGATCAAACAAAGGAAGTTTTATAGGAAAATGGCTACAATACACACCCATTAAAGGTGTATCATATGCACTTATTGTATGATTCAGATTATGTCACCTCATTGGCAATCGTAACATTTGTTTAGTTTTTCGTAACTTTTTCAGCAATATATATGATTCATAATATGGACCAAGGGGGTACACCCCTTGGCATCCAATCATGTTTTGGACGAACCGGATATGTGGTTCTTGTTTTATATGATTCACAACATTTTGGTGTGTCTTGTAACATTTTTCTATGATTCGTGACATTTTGGTGTGTCTCGTAACTTTTATAAAAGAAATCGTAACATTTATAGAGTGTGTGTGATACACACCCATTTAAGGAGTTTGTATTGTAGCCTTTTCCTATCTACCAAAATGGCGGTTTCGATTATCTTCTTCCAGAATTAGATACTAGTAATGATAAAACAGTTTCTAGTTCTTCAATTGAAGCTGGATTAAATTTTATTTACTGTGCACATTTTTGGAGTTCGATTTTTTAATTATGTTGGACTTTCTCATGTATATATCTATGTGTTTGGTTAACTTAGATGTTAATCTGTTAGTGTTTGAAAATATTCTTCCACCAATTATGAGAAACATGCCTTCACAAGGTGAAAGAGTTTTTTGGTACGCTTGCGGGGATTGGCAGTAAGAGAAACAAAGAGCCCTTTCAGCGTAGACTAATGATTTAGTAAAGACTGAGATACTGATTTCCATCCGTAAATAGAGTGCATTTTTTCCCCCCTCTCATTGTGGTTTCTTCGGATGATTCTTCTTCTCTCTGCAGGGGGAACTTTAATTTTTTCTTTTTTATTTTGCATTTTAGCTTTGCATACACATGTTAGTTGATTGTTACTTATAACCATAACAAGACCAGCTAGGATTAAACGAAACTCGGCTAGAGATTAAATGGAATTAGGCTAAATTAAACCGAACTAGACTAAATTAAATTATACAAATTTTTTCTGACGAAACTCGGAGATGTGCCGGCACGGGAACGGCATGGTACGACCCGGTTAAAAAATGGGACGACACGACAATGCACGATTAAGTAAATGTGCTGGCATGGCACGTCACGAAGCATGTTTAGCAAGAAGTTAAATGGGTCATGTCGGCACAGCACGAAGCACGTTTGGCATGAAGCTAAATAGGTCGTGTCGGTATGGCACGGCCTGTTTGACACCTCTGATGAAAAGGATGAATAGAAACCGTTCAAAAATTAGAAAGGATGAATAGAAGATAAATTTTTTATCCACGTTACTACTATTGGAAGAAGGAATATGTGGCCCAAGTACTGAAAACTTGGAAATGGAGCAGCCGCCTGCCCGTGACTTTTCTACGGCTACAAGTGGAGCGTTTCAATGATTCTAGTGTTGGAAAATGGGTTTTGAATTGTGAAGCAAAAGCTAGTGGTGGCTAGCTCATGCGGTAGAGCTCTTGGATGCCCCACACTGCATCTCGGGATCGAGTCTCATTCCCCCCTTCCCCATGTAATAGATTAGAAATGACGAATGACAAAAAAAAATAAAAATTGTGAAGCAAAATTAAAGTGGGTCCCATACATATTACTTGGGGAGGGTCCAAGAGTGAAATTTGTTTTCTATCTTACGAAGAATAAACTAGTGCAATTACGTGAAAACGGGGGTGCTACTTTTCTCCCCTGTTTTTTTCCTACTTTTCGCCAAAACCACATCATTTTTGCTCATATTTTTTGTACATCTCCAAAACTTCCAAAGGCTCTGTTTAGAGTGTTAATTTTGGGATTCAATTTTAGGAGATTTAGGCTCTTTGGGATAGGGTATAGTTGATTTAGGCACTTCGGGTTTAGAGTTTAGGCACTTAGGGTTTAGGCATTGGTTTAGGGTTTAGACACTTTGGTAAATTAACTCTCCAAATAGGACCCTTGGTAGCTTTGGAGATAATGAGCAAAATGACGTCGTTTTTGTTAGTTTTGTCGGCGTTTTCCGGGTTATGTCAAGCCTTTCGGTGTATGTAATTTGCCTTTGGGGTTTTGGGAGGTAGAGTGCTTAGGGTTTGAGTCTAGATGCTCCATTCGAGAGATTACAAGCTTCATGATCAAGCCAATGCCTTGTCAAGTGTTTCAAAGCACAATCCGGGAAGGTATACTCATGCATGTCATATTTGCATTAGTTTTGATCATCATGGTTTAGGCCACATGAGTTTTAATTAGTCGATTGCATTGAAACACTTCCTAAATCATGATTTTGTCAAAGGCATTTGAACTCTAGTCTTTTGAATCCCTCATTGCGTTTGAAAAGCGTTTACACGCATCTGCTAGCCCGTGTTCCTTTAGTGACTGATGAACTCACAATGCGTTTACACGCATCTGGTAGCCCGTTTTAATGACGTGTTATGTTTTGAGAGGCTTATATGAGGGCTGCGAATTTGTGCACTATATAAGCTCTTTTTCTCTCATTTTAGGGCAAGACACTTTATTGAAAAATTAGCCCCCTTTTTTAGAGAGAGAGTGTCTCCTTCTTCTCTCTGTGGAACTTGATGATTTGAGCTAGCTCATCTCATCTTTCTTCAATCTAGGGTCTTCCTTTCCATGGATCCACTCTAGGTTGATTTTGTTTTACAAAAATCTTCATAAAAATCATATCTTTCATACATCATGGTGTGTTGCCTACATATCTACGTGGCCGGATGATCCGGAGCCGTCGTTGATACAGAGATCGAGTGTTGAAGAACTCGTGGAGGCTATGGAATCAAGAAGGGGCTCAGGGAGCTAAATCAAGGAGTGGAGTTAGGTGTAGCTTGGGGCAAGTTGGTAATTCCTAATCTTGTAACTCTTGGTTTAACCTTTTGATTTATAGCAATTAGTAGATTAGGCTGTGGTTTTATGCTCAGGGTATTTAGACCCTAAGTAGTTTCCATGTATATCCTCGTGTTTTGTGCCTTTGCTTTTACTTTGCATTGAAATTGTTGGTTTGATTAAATAGCCATGAAATTGGGGTGAATGTGAATTACTTGGTAACATTGAATTTTTAATTGATAGTCCTATTCACCCCCCCTCTAGGACTTGTTTTACCTTTGCATAATTTCAATTGGTATCAGAGCCCGTGTGCTCTTTGTTGGTTTGACTACCTGAGTTGATCCTGTTTGCACTATGGATAGGGTTGTTCCTATGGAGGGTGGCTCATATGCTCGACCCCTTTACTTTGATGGTAATGACTATTCTCTTTGGAAATTCAAAATGAAAAATCACTTGATTGCCCTAGGTGTTAGGGTTTGGAGGTCCGTGCTTTATGGCTATGACGAACCTACGATTGAGGATCCTAGCACTAAGGAGGTTAGAAAGAAAAATGAATCGGAGTGGAGTCCGGCGGATATTGAGAGATGTGAGATGAACTCACGTGCTTTGAGTGCTATCTTCAATGCCTTGTCTAGATCCGAGGTCAATCGCATTTCTTCGTGTGTCACGGCGAAAGAGGCTTGGGAGATCCTTCATACCTCTCATGAGGGTATTGAAACGGTGAGGGTCTCTAAACTTCAAATGTGCACCACTAAATTTGAGGAACTTAAAATGCTTGATGAAGAGACTTTTGATAGCTTCATAACTAGGTCTCCAGACTTCTTGACCAAAGTGACTTCCATAGAAGAATGGTCGGATGTTGATGACATAACTTTTGTTGAGTTGGTTGGGAAACTTCAAATCTTTGAACTTAACCACTTGTTGGACTTCAAACCTTCGAAGTCCGTATCCAAGACCGCTAGGGATATTTCTTTTAGGATCGATAATGAGGAAAACACCGAGGCTAGCGACACCGATGAGAGTCTTGATGATGAGGAGTTGACCTTGCTCATTAAAAACTATAAGAGATTTGCGACACTTCGAAAACCTAGAGACCTAGGTGAGAGTCCCAAGCTTTCGAGTGGCTTTGGAACTAGTGGTAAGAAACTTTTGTTTTATAAGGGTAAAACTTCACAAGGTATCCAATGTCGTGAGTGCCACGGTTTCGGACACATTCAATCCGAGTGTGCTAATACTCTTAAAAAGAAATTTAAGAAGGGTTTTAAAGTGTCATGTGAAGATGATAACGACAATGAGGGTAGTGAGTGTGGGGCATATGAGCTTGGTGAGAGAAATCCTAACGTCAATGTGTTGGTTTCTACCATAGATCATCCTACCTCTCCTAAGTCTCCATCCGAATCTTCCTTTTCAAGTGTTGGGAGTGTTGTGAGCAAGATGTCTAGTGACAAAGTTAAGTTAGCTCTTGAGATTGAACAAAAAGAAGAAGTTTGTGAGTTTGAGAACATTCAAGAGGCCTATAACCAATTGTTCCTTGATCTTGAGAAGCTAGCCAAGAGTAAGTTGAGCTTAGAGTCAACCCTTAAAATTGTGGAGAAAGAGAAAGTTTCTCTTAGGGAGGATCTTGTTGCTACCTCTCGTGAGTTAGAAGAGTTTAAGGCTTATAATGGCAAATTAACCGATAAGTTTGCCGCCATTGAAAAAAGAGGATTGAGGGTTTGAAAGAGATTGAGAAAGCTAAGTCTAGGATTAGTGAGCTTGAGAGAGATCTTGGTGAGGCTAGTGAAGCCATTAAGAGGAATGAGTGTAGGGCTACACGTTTAGCCGAAATGACTAGGTCTTTTAGAGACAAGAGTGGTCTAGGCTTTATAGATCATCGTTCACTTCAATCCAAGTCTAGTGATGAGCCTAGAAAGAAGATCTCTTTTGTGAGTGCCGGGACTACTTCTAGTCCTTCTTCCTCTAAAAATTTCATTCCTTTGAAGGATGAACCTCCCACGAAGAAATTTGTTCCCTTTGATAGTTGTGGCCTTGATGATGAGTGTGATACCCCGAATGAAAATAGAAAGAGCAAGCCAATGGGAATTGAAAGCTCTAAGCGGAAAGTTGTTACTTGTCACCATTGTGGGGTTGAAGGACACATTCGTCCTTTTTGCTATCGGATGAAGAGAGAGAATAACAAGAGGGGTCAAACACAAAGACCCATGAGTCGTTTTGTTCCATGTAGCGTGGTTCTTGGTCAACCTAATGTTGGAAGACCCAGTGGTGCTACTCCTTCGCCACCTAAGTCTCAAAATGATGAATTTCTCACCAAGTTGTCTCATCTTGCTACTCAATCGTCATACATTATTGAAGAGATAAACAAGTTGTCTTTGCATGCTAAGAATTTGAAAAGTGCTTCTTGTGTTCCAAACAAATCGGATCATGTTTGGAAGAAAGTTGATCATGCTTCACATGTCTCACAACCTCTAAATACTCTTAGGGAGTTTGGAGGTTCTTCTTCTCTTCGTTGAGTTTAGTTGGTTGCATGTCACTCTTTTGTGCTTCATGTCATGGTTGAGTATAGAGTGGTCATGTGTTTTTGTTTAGTTTTTGCACTATTTTTTATTTTATCTTTTGTTTTCATTTGTTGCATGCATGTAGGGTCATGTCTTGGTCATTTTGTTTGTGTGCTTGCTTGTCGAATGTTTGTGTGTTTGACATGTAAATACTTCTTTCATCATGCATGAGAATAAGTTTGATGCACTTGTTGGTTGGGCATTGAAATTTGAGCATAACCATTGGGATCATTGAAGTATGCATGCATAATGATATCATGTTGTGGTCATTGTCTCGGATGAATCTCATGCTCTCCTCTATTTGCACACACTCTTTTGGGGCTTGATCCTTATGGTATATAAGGGTACTCATTCGTATCTTGGTTAGACTCTACTTGATTGAATTTTTGATTGACCAAATGCTTGAGTTCACCTTTAGATGTTTTCCCTCATTGATTTTTCTCAAGAGCTACCGTCTAGGGATTAGTGTGAAAGCTTCCTTGGTGCATAAAAGAGTGAGATCCTTGTTCAAAACAAATCATG
Organism: Vaccinium vitis-idaea; assembly: GCA_963854785.1. Taxonomy (NCBI): domain Eukaryota; kingdom Viridiplantae; phylum Streptophyta; class Magnoliopsida; order Ericales; family Ericaceae; genus Vaccinium; species Vaccinium vitis-idaea. Next base: position 34,758,443 of record OY978215.1, on the reverse strand, counting down.
CTTGTTGAAAAAAAAAATTCCAAAAAAATTCCAAAAAAAAAAAGGAAGAAGAAGAAGGTATTCATTGTGTAGCCTCTTAATTCTAGAATTGAGGTTGTTGCTCTAGTACACCCCCTCCTTATTGATCTCGCACCTAGGCGAATGGCTACATATTCATTGCACCATCCTAGATTTGTGTGTACCTCTTGGGTCATGGAAATCAAAATGGGGTTTGTGCGCGAAGTCTTTAGGTCCAAGTGCCCTATGGTTTGACTTCAATTGTCTATCTTGTGTGAGTCTTTCTCGGGATTTGGGTGGGTGTCTCTTGGCATTTTTGAGGTTCTTACACCATCCTATAAGAGATCACCCACTCACCTTGATAGTAGAGAGCATGAAATTCTCTTGATAATCACTTGAACTCATGATATTGTTGTGCTATGTATTGCTCTTGCTATCTTGGTTGTGTTTGAAAATCGTGTTTAAAAGCAAGCATGTTCATCTTCTTCTTGTTCATGACGGGTAGATGTACATATTGGTTTCAAAATGCTTGAATTTTTGTGTTACATTGCATGCTTGATGATGCTTGGTTGTGTGCATACTCCATAGAATGCATTTGGTGTGGGGGAGAGTTCATTTTTTTTATCGAACTTTTGGTTTTAAAGTTACTCTTTTTGTGTGAGTGATTGGGTGAGGAAGTAATAGTCACAATTTCATGACATTGGGTGCTTGGATATGTGCATACTCTTTAGATTGCATTTTGTGAGGGGGAGAAATGGTGTTAGTGGCATTGTGTGCTTGATTTTCTTTGCTTAGTTGCATAAGATATAGTTGGTCCACATTTTATATGGTGGCTTTTGGTGAGGGGGAGCATTGATTTTAAATGGTTCTCAGATCTTCTTAAGTGATTGAATTTGTGCATACATTTGTGAAGTGCATTCGTGATAAGGGAGATTTGGCATTGTGTGTGCTTTCAGTGTTTTTGTGAGGGGGAGACACGAAATTTCTCATTATTTTGGTGTGTGTTTTGAGGCCTAGAAAATTTGGTTGTAGGGTGTTGGTTTAAGATTTGGAAGATTTATCCATGTCGATGAATGTGTTCTTGTGCCTTAGTAAAAATTGGGTTTCATACTCCTTGAGGATACTTTCTGTGCCTTAGAATTTTTTTTGTGAGTTTGTGTGTCTCACTTTGATATCAGGCCCTTCACAAATTTGTGAAGGATTTTACACATGACCTGTTAGCAATATTTTCGTTGGTTTCTGTGTTGAGTTTCAGAGAGTTGGGGCCTAAAATGGGTTTACACGGGTTTGCTAGCGCTGCACCACCTCTCAGTCACGTGCTCCACTTATCTGATATCTTATGAGTGTGTATTATCAGTCGCCACGTGGTCTGATCTCCACCGTTTGTTTTTAAAACACTCACAACACGCTTGGGCGCGTTTACAGCCGCGTACACCCGCTTCCCACGTGTCCTCAATCCGGTCCTCATGGTTCTTAATCTCAGCCGTCCAGCTCTGTTACCCGTACTCCATCCTACATCTCTCTCCTTCGTTTCTCCTCTGCTCCAGAGCGACACACACTCTCTCTCTCTCTCTTTTCCCCTTCCTCTGTGCTTCAGCGATTTCATTCAAAACCCTAACATCTCGATCTCCTTCTTCCTCTCCAATCGATCTCGACCGGATCTCTCACTATGGGATAAAGGGTTTTGACTACAACCGTTCTTCATTCATCCGATTCTCGAGCTAGGGGTTCTCGTTACATGGTTCTGTCTTACATCGGCTGGGCTACGCACATGGCTACTTCGAGCAGCGACTTCAGCTGTCTCAGACCGTCACTCTTGTTTATGTTTTCAACTATGTTTTGGAGGTTTCAAGTTCACATGAGTTTAGGATCTCGGTCAGTCTGCGATTTTGGTTTTTTGAAGCTCTTGTCTGGTTCAATTGTAACGAACTAAGGTTTCAGTGTTTGGGGATTCTCGGTGACGATTTGAGGATCGGGGTGTGCTCTGTTCTTTTTCGATCGATTTACTGGCATCTGGGTTTCTCTGTAGCTGAGTGGGTTTCTCTGTAGTTTCTAGGTTTGCAAGATCTGAACCGAGCTTAGGGTCTGGATTTTTGAGGGTTTTCTCGTGTTTCAGCTTTTGTCCGTACTTCACCACTGAGGATTTTGGCCAAATACCTCTTCTTCCTCAGGTATCTTCTGTCCTCTCATTCCGGGAAATAGCATCCTTTAGGATTCTTTTGCATTAATATTAGTTAGCTGTTGGCATTTGGGTTCTGATTTTCTGTTTATCTTTATGCTATTCTTTGTGCTGTCTGCTTTGTGCTTGTCTTAGGGTTTGTGTTGGGAGGACCATACACCGTAGTTGGTATTTTTCTGGATTGATTTGAAGGGTTTGACCTATTGTGACTGCACAGTTTGTAGCTACCTGGATTGTTTGTGTTTGTTGGGTAAAGTTTCCTCTGCCATCTGTGTTTGAAAAGTTATCATGCCTAGAACTCATTTTCCAAATCATAATTTTGGGTTTTTCATTTTTGAGTGGAGGTCGTAGCTATACTGGCTTTCTATTTCAGTTTCTGGTGGTTTGGGGTTACTCCTTGGCTTCCGTGACAAAAATGGGGAGACTGGTTGTTTTGGGGTTGGTTTTTGTAAGAGTTGGATATTATCTCCTGCTAGGGCTTTGTCTTGTTGAGATGTTTTTGTTGGTGTGCCCATGTTTGCTAAGTATCATGTCTATGCTTTACACTTGATAGCATCTTTAATTGGTTACCACTTCCGTTGCGCTTTCATTGCTTCTATTGCTTGTGTTATGTTTGCAGCTAATGCCCATGTTTGGGGCAAACATGTTGGAGTTGATTCTTAGTTCATGCCCATGTTTGGGGCAAACATGTTGGAGTTGATTGATCCATGATATTTTGTGCCCATGTTTGGGGCAAACATGCTGGCTCTGATTTGTTATAGCATGTCTTATCTGAGACTTTTCAGCTTGTTGAAAATGTTTTCTGCTGCGCTTTCATTGAATCTATTGCTATCTTTTGGATATCTTGGCATGTGTCTGGTGTTGAAGTTTCTTGGCAGGAGTTTGGAAGCTTGTTCTAATTTACTCAACTTTGGAAGGTTCTTGGAAGGTTCTTGAGTTAGTTAGGTTATGCTTCATTGTATTGCATTTTGTATTTGAAAGGTTTTGTCCCAGAAAAGCCAAAGGGGGAGATTGTTAGTTTTGTTGGCGTTTTCCGGGTTATGTCAAGCCATTCGGTGTATGTAATTTGCCTTTGGGGTTTTGGGAGGTAGAGTGCTTAGGGTTTGAGTCTAGATTCTCCATTCGAGAGATTACGAGCATCATGATCAAGCCAATGCCTTGTCAGGTGTTTCAAAGCACAATCCGGGAAGGTATACTCATGCATGTCATATTTGCATTAATTTTGATCATCATGGTTTACGCCACATGAGTTTTAATTAGTCGAATGCATTGAAACACTTCCTAAATCATGATTTTGTCAAAGGCATTTAAACTCTAGTCTTTTGAATCCCTCATTGCGTTTGAAAAGCGTTTACACGCGTCTGCTAGCCCGTGTTCCTTTAGTGACTGATGAACTCACAATGCGTTTACACGCGTCTGGTAGCCCGTTTTCATGACGTGTCATGTTTTGAGAGGCTCATATGAGGGCTGCGAATTTGTGCACTATATAAGCTCTTTTTCTCTCATTTTAGGGCAAGACACTTCGTTGAAAAATCAACCCCCTTTTTTAGAGAGAGAGTGTCTCCTTCTTCTCTTTGTGGAACTGATGTTCTTGATGATTTGAGCTAGCTCATCTCATCTTTCTTCAATCTAGGGTCTTCCTTTCCATGGATCCACTCTAGGTTGATTTTGTTTTACAAAAATCTTCATAAAAATCATATCTTTCATACATCATGGTGTGTTGCCTACATATCTACGTGGCCAGATGATCCGGAGCCGTTGTTGATACGGAGATCGAGTGTTGAAGAACTCGTGGAGGATATGGAATCAAGAAGGGGCTCAGGGAGCTAAATCAAGGAGTGGAGTTAGGTGCAGCTTGGGGCAAGTTGGTAATTCCTAATCTTGTAACTCTTGGTTTAACCTTTTGATTTATAGCAATTAGTAGATTAGGCCGTGGTTTTATGCTTAGGGTATTTAGACCCTAAGTAGTTTCCATGTATATCCTCGTGTTTTGTGCCTTTGCTTTTACTTTGCATTGAAATTGTTGGTTTGATTAAATAGCCATGGAATTGGGGTGAATGTGAATTACTTGGTAACATTGAGTTTTTAATTGATAGTCCTATTCACCCCCCCCCCCCTCTAGGACTTGTTTCTCCTTTGCATAATTTCAGTTTTGGGAAAAAGGAAGGAGAAAAGCAGCACCCCTGGATCCGTAATTATGTAGTCAAAATCATTTATAGAGTGATAAAGATATATAGCTCCAAATAAAGTATGTGCACTGCACCGTGGTGTGGAGGCGAGGGTTTCCATCTTGGTGGAGCTCTCTAGCGACTAAGATGTACTAGGGTTGGCAGTCTAATTGAAGTAGTGGGAGTAAGAGTTCTAGGAGAAGTTCTTTTGGACATGGGCATTGTGAGTAAGTGAGAAATACATTTTTTTGCTTGAAATCGAAAATTGGTTCGGCATGGCATTTTTTAAGTAGTTTTGGAAAAAAGGGAAAGTCCCTCCAACCATACAACGCTCAAACTTCTTAAATAAACCCTGGATTCGATCTCAACTGTCCATTTAAAGAGAGATGACACGTGTACGATTAGAGGTTAAAGGAAGTCTCTCCTGGGCCCATGAAGTGAATGAAGTGTCTCATTGATTGTACAATTGATTCTTTCTTACATCTCCCTTTACACGTGTCTACTGTATATGAAAAATGTGGGGGTAAAGTAAAGGGAAAAGTAAAGGTGGGAATTTAAAGTGCTTGAATTATTTTGAAAGTGGTATCTTGGTGGGAAGATTCGTGATTGTGTGGTACATATATAGTGGCTTAAACACCTATGGTGTTAGACAAATAAGAAGGAATATGCTCTTGGAGTGTGGCAGCTATTGTGGTGATTTTGTGTTATAGTATCTTGTCTCTGCCCTTCGTTTTTATCGATCTCTATTTTTTTTATAATATTGGCATACAATGTTGTATTGCTTAGAAGACTATCCCGCGAATTACGGGCAGTTGGTGTAGATCATTTTTTGATGTGGCAAATAGGACTGTGGGAAGAGAGTCGGTCGACAGCTCCGGTGAAGTTCGTTTGAGCGTGCGAGGAAGAGATGGAGTTAATTTCAAAGCTAAGGTGTCTCAACTGAAGGGTTAGTAGAGGTAATAGAGTGGGTAGAAGTATTAGGATAAAAGAATTGGAGTGTTTTATGAAACATGGAAGGAGGAGGAAGCAACCAATTTTGGACACCGTTTGCGTTCTGAAAAACGAGGACTTTGGCGGGCAGTGGTTGTAAGCGTAGTTATCGTGCCCATGCACCCTTGCACACATACGTTCGCAAACGTTATGTACAAAATATCCTTAGATTGGTTAAAAGGACTAAGAGGTGAGTACGGAAGTTACAATTATTCGATGAAGCACTAAGGGATGTTACTTTTAATAATCAAGGTGTTTAGAGGTTGCTAAATGGGATTAATTTGGGAAATACAACATCCGACTGTCAATCAGAAAAATTGTTGTGAAGGGCATTAAATTAATTGGGAATGTGCAATTGGGACAAGATGCAAAAGAGGAAGTTGTTGTGCACCATGTGCTATTGTTCATTATAAGTGACAATAGTTCATCTGATTCTGTCCCTACACTCGATAAGATATTTACCGATGTTGGTGAGGGTAATCCAGAAACTTGGATTGTGGATCCGAATGAGTTGGATAGATATTGGATACTGAAGAAAATGAGGTTCAAGCTTATTGGTGAGAAGGACAAAGATCATCCTTGTCACGGAATAGAAGTCGTGGATTGATTTTGTGTTATTGATGCGTGGACAAACTTTAAAAATACATTGATTGGGAATAAGGGGAATATTCAGAAGGGTGCCATTTATTTAGTGGCTGCCTCCGTCACCAGAAAAGAGAGAAAATATACATTAAGGAGTCAAATGTGTTTTAAAATTGTATAGTAATCAGTTTTTAATGAATTTAGTGATATTGTAATGTTTAGGTTAATGGAAGTGGAGGATATAAAAATAGGTGTTGTGGAAGGTGTCTCAACAAGTGATTTCAGTTGTATCGAACTTGCATTGCCTAATTTGTTTTCTTAGTTGAGGTTAAAAATGTGTAAAGATGTAAGAATCCTAATGGGTATATCAACTCTAGGCTTGAAAAAAGGACTAGGTTTTTTCCCCCACTTTTTAACAGACTTTTTGGAACAAAAAAATGAAAAGGAAAAAGGACAAGGCTCTTCGGACGCTCAAGTTTTGTATGGGGAG